>VZTL01007040.1:9928-22605 GCA_013400535.1 Scopus umbretta
CCCCATCCCTGGAGGGGTTCAAAAAACGTGTGGATGTGGCACTTCAGGACATGGTTTAGTAGGCACGGTGGTGTTGGATTGGCGGTTGGACAATGAGTTGGGTAGATGATCTCAGAGGGCTTTTCCAACCTTAACAATTCTATGATTCTATGACCTTTGCTCTTCCCACCTCCCAGCTGCAGCATGTTATTTCCAGGACTAGGACTCTGCTGTGCCTCAGACACAAGAAAGTCTTTCCTCCTCCACTCTACAGACATACTAAACATGAAGATGAAAGCAATGGTCATGGGAATGGCTGTTAAAAAGGAAGTCCAATAGTTATGGAAGTGGGAAGATTTTTATTTAGCTGAAGTCAACTGAAGTTAAATTGGGCCTGGTATCAGAGCTTTCTATTTATACCTAGTTGTATGCTCAGAGAACTTCTGTCTGAATTGAACTTCCTTGACTTTTCATTATGAAATGTGATTTCTGTGTCTAGCTTTTAGTATCTCAATATGAATAGTAGCATTTTTTTTCCATTCCTTGGAGGACCTAAAAATACAGGGAAAATGCATTTTTGGGGGTTGACAAGAAGCAAATTATTTATTTTGGGATGTTTCTCTAGTTCTGTTCACAGGCTTGTTTGGCAAAGGTAGGGGCTGCCAGAGTTGTCTTTTAATAGCTTTTAAAGTAGTTATATCTTAGTCCCTCTGTTTTTTCCCCAAGTATGAGGTATTTGCTCCATACTAGAGAAAAAGCATACTCCCTCGAGCAAGGCACTGTGCAAACTCATCAGCTTTGCTATTTAGATTATTGCCTTCTTACATGAATTCTTTACAAGAAGCCTGTGTATTATCAGAAGCTCTTGTTCTGTTAGTTAGCTCTGTCAAAAGAGAGTGGATGGGCATAATTACCAAGTAGTTCTGGACTGGTGAAGTGGATAATGAAAAGTGCTACTGACATAGTCTTTGCATGCCATTAAAAAAAATTAAGACACTGATTCAACATCCAGAGTTTTCACCTGTACCGTTGCTAGCAACTCTTGCTCTCCAGTCTTCTTGAGTTTATGCAGCACTGCCCCAAGTCAGGTGCTGTTTCAATATCCTCTTTTTGGCAGCAATCAGTGCCAGCAAAAATACCCTCTGTTACGCCGTCATAAAATAACATGCCCTCAAAGGAAGATTTCCTCCTAGAGGCTGGCTTGTGCCTTAAAATAAGAAAGAATTTTATGTTTTCTGAAAGTCTCACGAGGTTGTTTGGGGGCAGGGGGATTTATATGCAACAATTCTGGGTGGTTTTGTTTTCCCTTTAAATGCACACTCCTTCTGTGACTTTGGCTAAATTCTTATCCTGAAATGATCCCCTGAAGCAGTGGTATCTGCTGTAGTTTACTAAGTGTCATATGCTAGCGCCGAGGATATTTTAAAGCAAATTACGTTCATCTAAGAGTAAAGGCTATTTTTCAGCCACTTCATAAAGTTCTTAGCAGTCTAGACCCACTGCACTTGCCAGGGAAGGTATGACACACTTGATACCTGCTTCCAATTTTGACTGTTAACTGAAAGAAAATGAAAAGGTTTATTTCAGAAGCAAGCTCCTCACTGCTTTATGTAGGAAAACCATTTCTTTTTTAATGATGCTAAAAATTTACAGTTTATGTAGTAGCCAGTGGATAACTTCCACCCTTGGAACATTAAAAATTGAATGAGTATTTGGAAGTCATTTGGTCCGGAGTTAATGACACCTTTGCTGTTGACTCCTGTGGAAATGGATGCAATCATGTAGGCAATAATAAAAAAAAATAAATCACAAAGTCCAGTAAGAAATCAAGGGTTATCTCAGAATTGCCTATAGATAGGACAAGATCTTCTCTCATGTTAATCAACTTAATTTACACTGAGAACTTGATTTATAGACTAGGTGAGACTTTTTTCCCTATACCTTTAAAAACTCAATAGAATTCTTCATTAAATCCTACAAGGAGGTTCAAAACACTTAAAAATGCATGATTAATTTCTCTCCTGTTCTGTAGGGCTTTTGCTGAATTGTTCATCCTTGACTAGGATGTCCTGGGAGACTTGTGACAGAATTACTTGGAAAATTTCATATTCAGGGAGATTTTATGCTGCATATCTTCTTGCTATGAAACACTGCTCAGAGAATGATGATAAGGAGGGAAAATTGCACAGGGAGTGTTACACTGCAAACACCTTTTCACTGCTAATGTGATTAAATGCATTTTATAATAGCTGATGAAGATCCATTGCAATCTACCAAATTCTGAAAATGAGCAAGTATTTGGATTAATATGACCAAAATATTAAAATCCAGAATATTGCCTTGTAAAACATCCATTGTTTCAGCTACTGTAGCTTAGCTGTCATCACTGAAGCTGCAAATAGGTGAGCCTCTGGACTGATTCTTCTTCCCCTAAAATAAGTGTTAGATTTGATGACTAATTGCACAGATGATCCATTTAGCTTAGTGAGCAGGTCTTTGCCTTAATAATTCCTTTAGTTTTCTGCATTTAGTGGTTTCCAGTGATGGTAATGAATGCAAGTGCTAAGTAGGTTACTGCTGTGGTCCCATGTGGGCACAATATGGACTCAGATGAGGAAAGGCTCCCTCGTTCCCGTTGCTTCGTTATGTCAGCAGCACTGGCAGCACGGTAGAGAAGTTTGCTTTGCAGTAATGGGCTCTCACCGTGGGATCAGCTAAATCACAGAGGAACTTGGAGCCTTTTCTTCTTCACATGTCAAAAGCTGTGTTTAATTAAGACCAAAAAAACCCCAAACTTAACTCCAAAAGGTAAGTTTCTACATTGTGAACCCTTACGAAGACGAAACAACATTCTTGTTTCTTCCCAGTCGCTAAATCTTATTGTTGTCCATCTCCACAGACCTGCATCCAGTGTTCTGCCTGAAGAACCGATTTATCTCCCAGCAGGTGTAGTAAGTCTTGTTCTGTCCCTACCAGACCTCTCCTTATTTTCTCCTCCTCCTCAAGACAGAAAGGAGAGATTAAGTATTTTCAGTAGGGTTGAGTTCTTGTAGCACTCTTGCCTTTTTATGAATTTCAACCTCTGTGTCTCAGTCATTTAAACACACCAGGGTGCGCCTGCTTGAAGTGACTCCACTTTCTACACTGATATACTAGTAGTATGAAAGAATGTACTGGGGATGTGGTAATCAGCTGATATTTAATAAAATAGCTTATTTTATTTTTGGCACTTTGTGAAGATTTCCTACACGGTTTCTTCATAGCGTTTACCTATGAGTCTCTTGGATAGGAGGAAGGGAGTGATGTTGAGTAGGTCTCCCAGCAGAGGAGAGAGAGAGAGAGGAATCATTCAAGTGGGCATTGCAAGCAAGGGATGCCAAATTTTGGCAGCCCAATCTACTTTGGGAGCAGAGGACGGGTTTTTTTTCCTCTCTAATGAGAAAGCAAGATATAATATTATGCATAATGACAAGGGCCAAATAAGTATCTGTAGTCAAGTCTAATAAGATTAAAGACTGCAGCAAGAAAGAGCTATTGTATATGGAGTTCACGTCCATAGCCAAGTACCACAGCATCCATAAAAGATGATGTGTTGTTCATGCAAAACAGTTTGACGCTCTATTATAGAATTTTTACACAGAAAACACTTTTGTCAGTTTTGAATTCTCCAAGGAGGCCTGCAACTTGGTGTTACGATTGTGCGGGTGTTACAAGGGGCAGCTGTTCAGCACAGAAAAATCTGCAGAAGGAAAAGCAACACTGCTTCTACCTCCCCTGCTTTTCTGGCCTTTCCCCGCTCACGCTATCTGTCGCACGTGTCACAGAACTTGGGTTAGTAAACACCTCCCGGTCTTTATCAACATTGAGAGATTTATTGGCCTCCCGTGTAACTCTTACTGCATATGCTCTTTTGTAACATCTGGAGCTGGCATGCTGTACTCTGTTCAAAGAGGCTGATTTACTTCTTATCGGAGAATTATGTATGTATTGTACTGGTACTCTGTCGTAGCAAAAGTAACTTATCAGAACATGATGCTATTATCTGGACTATGAATACATCTTTAACTTCCTCTCATAGAAAAGTTCTCACATAAGCCTCTTTCTCGGTGTGTACAGTGAGTAAAATTTACAAGGAAGCTGGTGGCATTTTTCCTGGAGCTTAAAGTCTTGGACTAAATTTGGACCATGTTTGGCGCAAGGGCTGAAATTCAGAGTAAAGTACTTGGACAATTTTAGAAGGCCCAGCCTGCTTGCGCTGCTTTCCTTTGTGTTAAGGAGAGGAACAGGAGCAGAAAAAGGTTAGGGGGTAAATTAGACTGACACGATGGAGATGGTGAGCTTCCTTGCTGCATTCATTGCGGATGTTTAAAATATATTCTTAGTGTCAAACACAGCACAAGACGACAGTTGCCAAGTTGAGAGCATGATGGTTGTGTGCTACTCCAACATCTGCTTGAAACCATGATGTCAAAGCAGCTACACACTAGTTTAAGCCTCCTGGAGTGGAATGTTCCTGTTAGGTTGTGGTGATCATGAACAATACTTGCAAGGAGACAGGGATGGTACAAGACTTCAGGCTTCATCTGAACAAGCATGCAATTACTTACTGGCTTGTTTGTTGGTTTTTGTTTTGGTTTTTGACAGCTTCAACATCTGCAGTAATTTGCTTCTATGGCTCACATAAAACATTTTAGAAAAAGACAGGTCTCTCAAATAGAAGACATCTGCATACAGCAGTGTCAGCACTTTAAAGATCCTTTCTATTCTTACTGCTAGAAGTTTGTAACAGATTCTGCAACCTGATAAAGGCAGCGAGCTCGCATGCTCAGTGTAAGCTTTGCACGCTTCGGACTCTGCAAACTTTATTCATTTTCTGGTTTTTATTAGAGGGTTTTCACTGGCTTGCATGTGCAAGGCTCTATGAAAGGTTATCTTGGTTTCTGTAAATGAAATTTTGGCCTGCGTTGGAACACTTGGGCCAAAGAGAATGGTGGCTGGTTTATAAGCATGTTCATGTTGGTATGAATGCTCAGATCTCTCCTTTAGACAGACCCTAGTCCCACAGATCTTTCAGAAAGGCTGAAGATCTTCGTGTTTCTGTGGAGTCATTAGGGGCTGCAGGTACTCGGTATCTCTGAAAACCAGCCTGCTTCCACTCAGATTTCTAGCTGCAAACTCAGGTGCCAAATTTGCTGGGGATTTTTTTGAATGTGCTGTCCTTTGCTAGTAGCTCCTTGGCTCTATCCCCTCGATCCTTTACCACTTCTGATAAGTTGTATTTGTCTACTTTGCTCCAGTGGAGCAAACAGTGCTATGGATGCCAGTGGAGTGTCTTCTCAAAGTGCTGTAGCTCAGAGGGATGTCACTTGAATGGCTCTTAAAATTAGGTGTCTCTGGGAGAGGATCATTTAAATTCCACAGTTAAAACTCCTGGTGACTGAGAACAAATGAAACTGCTCTGAAGGCTTCAGAAACTTGCTAATGGCTAGAAAGAAGAGGGTCAGGGTCTTGTTGGGAATCGTTTAAAATCCTTCCCTCCCCATTACTCGCTTTTTAAGTGACACTTTGATAGTAGCACTAGGGCAGTTAAACGTATATTGTTAATACCACAAGCTTTTGTAGGTAGGGCTTTTTGCTCCAGAATGAAGCTGATTTATTTTCGTGCTGGTTACCACCAGTTACCTGGGCTATTAAATATTCTTATATACACAGAATTGAATTCACATGGTAGAATCATGGTAATTCACAGAAATCTAGTAGATGTACTGTTGGTGTATCATTCAGCAATGATGAGCCTGAAATCACCCAGCATCGCTTGCTCCCTGACTTTTGACGGAGCAGGACTAACGCGTGATGCCGCAGTCTGGCTAATGCCATAATCTCTTAAAAGAGCAATTTTGCACACAGCGCCCAGCTGAAGAGCTCACCAGCAGTATTTCTGTGAGTGCTCGTAGATTATCTGAAGAAACCCACTTTGGGACCTCTAGGATTAGAGGTCGGAGCAGTCTTTTAGCTGTAGGTGACCCGGTAGTCTGGCTGCTTTGAAGACTTAGGCTGAGGTCTTCGCTGCCAGTGGCCTGGGGTACCTGTGATGTAGGCAGCACACTGAAAATGTCAGCAGTGGCTGTAAATGCAGATAATTCAGACAGCATGCAGATAATTCAGATGGCATGTTACTTCTTTTTGTGAGTTTTCCATGTTCTAAGTCTATTGGAAAGCAATTCCAAGACTGAGATTGTTCTAGAAAGCATAAGATAAGCGAGGCTGGTTCTATTGTGTTGTCTTCTTTTACTGCCCTGTTTTTTCACCCGTGATGTAACTCGGTGGCAGGCCCAGCACCGATACTGGCCGTCTTCTTAAAGCTCAATCTTCACGTATCCTGTGCATATGCGGAGACCTCAGCTTGCTTCTTCAGAGCTGAAGTCTATAGCTCTAGGTGGTGTAACCACTAAGGGTAACCGTGAAGCGTATTGTGTTCGTAGCTAGAAAACAAATCAAAAGCACCAAAAAGTTATTCCTTTCCTTAGCAAACAAACTTATAACGTGACAAGGATTTTCATAAAAATTTGAGTCGTTAACTGCTAATCTTTGGCATGTTTTGATTGCTGCTTTGGAATCGTAAAGCCTCTGGATACTCCATAAAAGCATATGTTATCGGGACCCTGAGCTGGCTGCAGGGGTGTTTTTACAGCTGTGTGCTGTGAGGCAGCCCCTTGCAGACACGTGTGCTCGGGTACCCGCTCCAGTCTCCTGTAAGCGTAGGATGTGCCAGGTTGGCAAATCCCCGTTTCTCGCCTGGAAGGCAGTGCCTTGCTCTTTCAGCTACGCAAGAGGCTTTTCATTTGGGTGTTACCTTGAGTGTTTTTGTGGCCCGTGCCAGGCATGAGCTGTGTTCTCCAATGCAAGTAAACAGAAAGGGGCGGGAGAGGAGATTAGTTCAGGATAAACCCTTGTCTCAGTGATTCCTTGCAAGCTGTGGCTGTTGACGTCAGTGGAGCAATACCAGTTTCCATCTGCCGAGGATCCAGCCCATTAGAAGTGCAGCAAGCCCAATTCTCTGGGTAAAAATAAATTCTTACAGAGAAGCCAGAATCCTCTGCAAATGTGTGTGGATGACACCTGGGGAATTCTCACACAAACCAGGATAGTAACACCTTCAAACAAGCCTGCGCTGTGTTACATCTCTCAGGACCATGTGGAGCGATCTGTAGGCTTGTGGAGTTGTCCTCCTTTTCCCCCCTCTCCTCTTAAACTGGATCTGATTTTCTTTTCCATGAATGCTGTAGGCACTTCCATCATTTGTTATGCAGCTTTGATCCGGTAATTAGAGACGCACTGTGTGCTTTAGAATAAGCTTCAGAAAACCTGGGGTAAAGGGAGATGGGGGAAGGACGTGAGATTACACATGATCATCTCTGCTATTCTTTTTTCCTTTCCCATTTGGGGGCCCAACCAACTGACGTAAAGCAGCATATAAAGCCCTGAAAAGGCACAGTTTGGAAACATTATTAATGGCAGGGCAGCTGCTTTCAGGGAAAGATTGCTTCTAACCTTGGCGACCGCTCTGTGCCCTCTGGGGTAAGGGGCAGCCCAGGCTTATGGTTCCCTGATATTTAATCCAGAAGAAGATTTCGTTCAAGGAGACTCATGAGCTGCGAAGGTAACTGTTCTCATTGATGCTGTGTGTACATGCACACGTGTTTCATTGTTGGGTGTTAAGCTTGCTTCAGAGCCTGGCAGCTGGTGGCCGGTTGTGGGAAAGCCAACTGGGATGGACTGGGTGCACTGTGCAAACAAGTCTGGTGTGGCAGATGGAAATGTCTTGCCCAAGCTCGCTCACCGAGTTCACATTAGGTAGGTGTGAGGCGTGAGCTGGTGTCTCCCTGTTGCCCATCCTTGAATATTGTTGCCTCCTTTCCTAATGGAGGATGCGGGGATTATTTTTTTTCTGGAGCTTAACATACCAGCCATCCAAAGCCTCCCGAGCAGACAGCAGCTGCCAGTCAAATGCTTCAGTACAATTTTTTTCTTCTTCCCCTTTTGAACCTGGACCTTATATGAACTTATGGAAGTCATGTGTAAAGCATTGGGAGTGATGTCTGTATGATGGATTCTCCTATTCGAGGAGATAATTTTATGATGCTTTATAACCTACTGTGATATTTCAGATGTATTTCTGTACAATGACTGATATTGTTAGGCTATCAAACAAGAATTTGGTACCCAAAATGAGGTTAAAAACATAATTTGAATTATTGAAGATGAAAACATTTGTCTTTGGGATTTGTATAAATGTTTTCTACCTTTTTTTTTCCTCCTTTCTTTTTTTAAAAAATTTGTTTGCTCTCAAATTCATGCTGAGCCTAGTTCTCTTAAAAAAAAATGAAAATTTTGGCTGTAATACCACCTTCCCCTGGGTCTGAGCATTGTGCTCGTGGCCTCCATAAATATTGTTTCATGCTGCTGAGCTGGGTCAGGAGTATTTGGAAATTAGATGGGAGACCTCCAGGGTACTTTCTAACGTACGTTGGTGGTGCAGTAAATGCTACTTCTCCAAACTGTTGTTTATCACGTTTATTGCAGCCACCAAGAATAGGCCTCTGTTACGCTAGCTACGGTACAAAGAAGAATATGCTGCGGGTGCAGAGTAAGTTCGTACCGGATAGGTTCCAGAAAGCTTTGGGAAGAAGGAGAAAGCTATGGCATGACATAACACTGCTGTTCTGAGCAGCTCCACGATGCTGCCAAAACCTTCAGGAGAAGGGATTATTGAACTGCTGACAAAGAGTAAAGGAGCAAGGAAAACTCTGGTACAAAATCTAATAAAGTCTTAGTTTACCTTTTCCGATACTCAAAAAACCAAACCTGCATTAACTGCACACGTCCTATTCCAATTAGGTGAAGATAGTTGGGCTTCCTGAGAGCACAGCCTTTGACTAAAGGCTGTAAAACAACCCAGCTAACACGAGGTGCCTTGGTTCTCCTATTTCAGCAGCCACGAGAAGGATGAGCTCGTTGAGGCTGGACTGAGCCACTGTGAGTCTTTAAGGTGACCGTTGATCAGTAACGATGTCTGACTCTTGGCTTTCCTGACCTGTACGTGAATCCCACAGGAAGGGCACAGGCTCAGCGAAGGAAAACATACGACTGGTGCGTGCGTGTGTGTGTGTCTCAAACTTGGAACCTTTTTTAGACAGTTTTTAATCATAAGTTGCGTTTTGTAACAGCCTTATCTTGATCTCATCCTACGACTTGCATCTCTCACAGTGTTAGATATCTGATGACACGATAAATTTTCCTTTGTTTAGATTGC
The DNA here is from genome assembly GCA_013400535.1 of Scopus umbretta. Lineage (NCBI taxonomy): Eukaryota > Metazoa > Chordata > Aves > Pelecaniformes > Scopidae > Scopus > Scopus umbretta. The sequence goes on from VZTL01007040.1 coordinate 19,221, forward strand.
AATAGACTAGTTCCAAAGTGTCGGGTGAAAAAGAATACCTTGATTACGCTTCTTAACTTTTGTTCCTAATGACTGATGTTCACTCTTGGCAGAGATGACTGATTTGATTTCCATTTAAATTTGTACGTACAGGTGAGGACCCAATCATGAAGAATAGCTTTTTAGTTGGTTGGGTTTCTTGCTTTGATCAAAATCAAGATTAAAATTGAGGTATATGTATGGTAATGTTCAAATTCTGAAAACCATTTTCAAGAGAAGTCTGCTTAAAGGGGTAAAACTGCTTCTGAGACCTGCTGATCGTAAAAGATCTTCAGGTAGTCTAAACGGCACGTGGATGTTTTGGACAGGCTTCTTGTTTCAGAACAGGACACATGGGGAACGTATTTCAGGTTTATTTATGCATGTCCAGCTTCTTTACATAGCTTGGGGGTCAGGGATCTGACTTAGTTCTGCCAGTGGGATGTGACAAAATCCATCCATGTATTGCGATAACTATAGGTATATACATATACATGTATATTGGGACTCGGCATCTTAGGCAGCACTGTTATCTTCATTTATTCATTTTATTGGTAGATATATTTTGCATGAAAAATCATATATGTTTTTGTATAGAGGGTTATAAATTTATTCTAAATGGTATTAAAGTTTGAATCCTTAGCTGATTTCTCACTTATTCCCCAAATTCCCTGAGCTATTAGTTTATTTACAAGGCTAATGAATGCCCTATTTTTACTTTATCCTATGTCAACAGCATAATGTTCCACTTTTTTTTTTTTTTTTTAAATTAGCACTTTGCCTACAAATCTTTTAATAGTATCTTGTTCTTTTAATCAGTAAATAATTAGAATAACGCAGACTTGGAGCTGTTACTGTAGTAATCATCATCGCCATTTCACTGCTGTGACTTTTGTCCATTTCCCACCTAGAGCAGCACTAACATTAAGGCAACGCAGTGAGTAGTAGCATTTCTGCAACGTTTTCTGCAGGATCGAAACCAGAGAGGTTGCTGGCGGAAGATTTGGAAAAATCTGTGCTGATAAAGCTTTCCTGTCCAGTTGGCAGAAATGGGAGGTCTGTTTAGACAAAACGCTGCTGGAAACGTAGGCATCTCAGGGCATTCATCTAAACTGGGCCAAAAAGTCTGACACTTTTTGTTTTGTGTTGCGTTTCGCATTTTGATTCAAGTACCTATTTTGAAAGAATAGCACGCAGCGTGTATCGGAATAGGGACTTGTGTTGGCCCAATACTTAGCCATCAGACAACTGTTAAAATATTGCACTGAATGTTCGGTTTAAAACAATTAGACAGCAGGAGCATGCTTGATTTTTTTTTTTTTTTTTCTCTCCAGGGTTGGGAGGATCTTTTTGGGTTTTTTTTAAGCTTTTTTTTTTTTTTTTGTGCACTGTCACAGACCTACTGCTTGCCTCTAACGCTGTAAACATGCAGAGCAGATACTGGGGTTCAGGAAAGTTTGTCAACTTAGAAGTGTCTTTCCCTTCAGAATGGTTTGAGGGATTCTGCAATGTGCATATATAGAATAATATTCTTATGTGAAAATAATTGGAACAAGATATACTTGACATTTGAAGTCTGAGAGAATAAAAAGGAATTTCAATTAATGTGACATAGCAGTTTTAATGCCTGGAAGCTAGTGAAAACAATAAAGAACTTCAGGGATTTTAATCTTGTTTGTCACGTAATTTATCATAGTTGTTTTCCTAAAATCTCAGAGATAATCAGCATCCATAGCAAATGGAGACTGGCTTAAACATGAGCTAGCGTGTTGTTCTGTTAAACTGTATCTTGTATCACAACTTGTCAGGTTTTAACTGGGCACAGTGCAAAGCGACACAATTTCAGTAGCATGAGGCGATGCAGTACGCCTCAAACATTGAAGAGTGTATTTGGAAGTGTGGTGTCTTCTAATAATTCTATTAAGAAGCACGTTTGCATCTGCTTCTGCTCAGTCCTGGGCTACTGGGTAGCTGAATCTAGAAATGAGCACATACCTTGACAGCTGAATGCCAATGTGAGCTTCTGCAAAGCTTAAGATTTCTGGATTCAGGCGATTCTCATTCAGGTGGTCGTTATAGAGCTATGGTGGCCTTTCTGTAACAGAAATGGCAACTGGTTTCCCTTACTAAGCATTGCTCAGGAAGCTTATGATTTTGCTTGAAAGGTTCTTTTTGCCTGGAAATTGTTACCCTTTTCACTAATTTGAGACAGATTTGTGGAACTGCACTTTGCATTCGAAGTTCTTTGGAGCAAAACCTCTTCATGACTTGTTAATACCATGCACATTTCTGAAGCCACCTGAAGACTCATATCTCACCACTATTACGGGCTGTCATCTTAAGTTATAAAGGCTCATTGCCCTCGTAATGTGGTGCTTGAAACCTGAGCCAGAAGGAACCTGACCCCCAAGGCAAACACCGTGTGTACAGCTCTGCAGATTAGACCATAAGGAACATAGTTGGTTTTATGTGCGGGTCTACGACATAGCTAGGACACCAATGAAGTGTTTAGATAATCTTCCATGACTGAGGGTGTCTAGATCATCAAACAGGTATTCGGGGCATGGGCTTTGGAAGCACCATCACTTGGTGCTTGTATGGCTCCCAGGTAGAGTTTGTGGCATGCCAAATGGTGTGTAGGACACTGGCTGAATACCCGGACTCAGTGCAGACACTTGTGCTTAAGTTAAAACTGGTAGGAATTAATTTTAAATGAGTACTTGAAGTATGTGCTTCCTTGAATCGGGACCAGATATTGGATTCGGTGAAAAGCACTCATGCTTGGCTGAAGCATGGAGATCTGTCTCCATTAGCGTGTTCTCTGGTTTTCAGTTCAGGGTGCCTTTGGCTTCTGCGTCAGCTGTACTTTATCACTTTAAAATGCTGTGTAATGCTGCATCAATAAATTCTGTATTAGTGAAATCTGCAAAGAAGCAACAGCCTTATCTTAATTAAGCAAAATATATGACTCCTGCCACAGACCATACCAGGAGCCAGTCAACCTTGTAACAGTTACTTTTTTTTCCTTTTCCTTGATATTCCTTTAGGTTTGGGGGGTTTTTTACTGTAGAAATTGGTTTTAGGGAAGAAAAGCATGCATCATAGAAGTATGACGAGTGGCGGTGACAGAAGGGAAGCAAGCTGTATTGCTTGATAAAGTAGTATCTCATGTGATCTCTCCTCTTTGAGCCCCTCCTGTACCTTTGAAATATGGACTGTTCCTCAAGATCTAACCCTGGTGCCTTCCATCTGCCTCCCAGACACCAGGGCTGACGTCTTGAAGCTAAAAGAGATCTGCTACTGGGCTTGATTGTTAAATTTTCCAAAGCACTTGAAGTGATTTAGGTCAAATGGATCTGTTTTCCTA
>VZTL01007040.1:22672-52259 GCA_013400535.1 Scopus umbretta
GTGTGGGGGGGGGGTGGGTTGGGGTGGTGGTGTTTTGTTTTCTTGACCCAGAAAATTCAGGCAGCTGTCTGATACTGTATGAAGCTGAAGTATGTATCTTGAAAATGAGGGATCTAAAACCACATTCCACTCTGACCTTTGCTGTATCCCTTGAGCTACCTTGACTGCTTCTTAGAAGTAGTGATCATACTGTCTTAGCTAAATGTTTGCCAAGCTGTTGTTACTCTGCGTCTCCAAAACATGGAGATTTTTTTTCAAGGAATTTATTCTTTCTTTTCTCTTTTCAGAAACTGTTGGCTTGCTTTGCAGAGAGCCGCTGCCATGTTCTGCTGCATCAGTGGCTGGTTTTATTTGGAGATGACTGACCTCTGTCTATATATAATCAGGAAAGCACTTTCTGTTTTTACAGAATGAAAGGCAATGTATAAACGCAAGCTATTACTCAACATACCGATCCGGGATCATAACTCTCCAGAGAGAGACCACATATGCAGTGTTTTTGTGTGACTCAGGAACTCCATGCTCCGCCTGGGTTCCTTCACTCCATCACTTGATTTACAGTAGCTGCTTTGCCTGTACCTATTTCTCTTTAACTTCTTGATTTATATAGGAAGGTTAAATGACTCTGGGTTTAGGTAGGTAAGTGAACATGCTTCTTAAATCAGCTGCAGTGCTTGATTTCAGCACTGACCATTTAAAGTCCAGTTAGCTCTCTTTGATTGCTTCCTTGCTTAAAGGCAAAGGAAAGGTGGCAGCTGCCTCTCCGGTTCCACTCGGTGAATTTAACTCTCTTACTTTTAGGTGAATTCCTTGCATCCTCCCCAGCTAGCTCTTTCTGTGTCCCCTAAACACACTGTAAGATCCATAGATAGGTGACTTAAAGTCAACCAGACTTGCTGGGAGGCTCCAACGGATTCAGTCACTGCTTGTGCTTTACCACGGAGAGGAAGGAGCCTCTTCCGTATCTGAAAATTGGGAAGCAGTCCTTCCCTGCTGCAAGGGGCGTGTGTCTTACCCGAATGCTTGTTGGAAAGACAATCTGTTTCCAGCTCTTCTTTTTGATTCTTTTGTACAGCTTTGAACAGTATGCAGGTGCTTTAGTCTGCACGTGGCATGCTCCCAAAAGAACGGGATGCATCACTGCCTAACGTTTTCTATTGCTTTTCTCCACAGGCTCCGCTCCAGGTTCTCTCATGGGAATTGATGCTGCTTAGTGACAAAAGGAGAGAGGCAACAGGGAGTAGGAGCGGTTTATTAGCTGATCAAGAAAGAAGTCTAGGGCTAGATAGTTATCACTGAAGATAAGGTTCTTGAACAAAAAGCTGGTATTAATGACAGAGGTGTTAGCTGAATGCATAAGAGGAGGACTGAAGAGCTAGAAACCCTTGTAGCTGGTGGAAGGAAGTGCAATAGATACAAGAGATGTTTTACTTCCGAGCTTTAGTCAGGGTTTTTGAAAATATATTACTAGCAAATCTATGATGAGAATTTTTTTATTTTTTTTTTTTTTGTAACGCGTGTGATAATGAGACTTGGAAGTTCTACGAGACCTGAGTCAGGAATGCCTGATGCAGAGTAGGGGAAAAGGGTCTCTCTGGTCTCAATGAAAGTTTGGATCATCTCTGACGAATATCAGGCTCTCTCTCCTGCGGAGCAGCAGAGCCAAATGGGGTGGCTGCTCAGCTCCTGTGTATCCGCAGCAGCTCAATTCCCAGCAGAGCTTATACTGGGAGTCAGTTTATGCTGGTGTAGGATCAGAATGAGGCTCCTTGATCTTTATAAAACAATGAGTTTAGTGGCGGAATAATGTTCAGTCCTCCTCCGCCCAACTCCTACAGACAATCAAATGCTATTACTCATCGCTGCTTTCTGAAATCGGAAAAGTACAGATGGTATCATATTGTTTGGAGGCTACTACAGATCAACTGTGATGAAAATTCTTTGTTACTAGTGATTTCTAGCTCGGTTCTTCCACTTTTAAATATGTTTATTCAGTGAAGGAGAAAGAAACCGTGGGGCTTTTTCATTTTAATTTAGAAACCTCACTGGCTCTCTTCTGTTGCCATTTAAAATGTAGTTATGGTCAGAAAAATGATGCTATGAAAAATAAATTACCTGGGGAATGCCATAAATTTTGCTTGCTCTCTCCAAGACTCCCAGATCAAATTTTCTCTGCTTACAGATCCAAAAGATGTCTGTGCAGATTGCCAGTACTGCAGACTATGTGAAATTGCATTGGAAACTGTTCTTGCAGCCTTTCTTTGGATCTGTGCTATACCTGAATTTCTGCAGTCGGGACCAGCCAGGTTGCTATGGCAGTCAGACATGAACGTTGACGGACCATAGTCTTGCCTCCTATTTCTGATAGCAACAAGCATCAGATACTTTTGAAAAGGGTACAGGAAGCTTCTTAAAAAGGGAGCCTGTGGTACCTTTTGATATAAGTGTTCTTGTGCAGCTGGAAGTGTCGTGTTGGCCTGCAACTAGCCTGGTTTTCCATCTTCATTGGACTTTGCAAGCAGCTGCCCATGCTGTTAATTTTACAAAAAAGAGGTGAACTGAAATTTGCCCATGATCCTCTCCCACAAGTTTTGTGTTCCTGAGAATACAAGCCATTTAGCAAAACAGCATAACTCACTTGCAAGTCCCACCGGTTTAGAAATAGATGATTAAGTGTTTTGATGAGCCAGGGGTTGTGAATGCAAAAACATAACCATTTATGAGGACAGCCAAAAGCGTTGTGTGATCTGGGTGAAATGGAACTTGAGATGTCTGTTCCTTGGGCTGCTCTCCTGCCCAAACCTCACACACCAGCTCTGCAGGGACCGTGTCCGTGTAATTCCTTTTCCAATTGCTACTTAAGTTTTATGTTGGGGTAGACTTTTCAAAAGTAAGTCCTAAGGGCACTACCCCATCAACCTTACAATGGCAACTGGAAAGTGCCTGCTGTCTTCCTTGGCCAGTGCTGTTCTTTCACTGTGTTTGGTTTATATTATAAAGGGAGAGAGAACCTATGCAACAGGTTTGCCCTCTTTGTGGCGATTTTCCTTTTTTTCATTACTCAGACTTGACTTTATTGCTGCCAGAGAGGATAGACAGAGTGAAGAAGCAGGTTTAATGAAGCAGCTTTAATGAAAAGTTGTAGGGACAACATAGCTGTGGCTGTACAATGTGACTTTAGTCCAAATAAATCGTCCAAACAGTACACTGTGCCCAGCTAAGAAAGGTATGGCTGGGAAGCCCTGCTAAGCGGGCATCTCTACTTTTGCCAAACTTCTGGCTGACTCTTCCAGAAAAAAGTAGTCACAGCTTTGTGCGCTTTTCTTACACCAGACCTCCCACATGATGGCACTTCTGCCCTGCTCCCAACAGACGACAAAATTTATGGAGAATTTACTGGTTATGCTCTTTTTCCAGAGCAGACCTGCTTCACCACCAGAGGCCAGGAGCTCAGCTGGAGGAAACTGGAATGGCTTCACTTTTACCTTTTTTCTTTTTAATTGTATTCTGGAGTGTTGTGCACGGTGGCAGCCTGGTGTCCAGATGACACAGGCTGGCTGTTGGTCCTCCCCCTTTACACAACAAAATACCGACAATTGGGTTGGAGCGCCTTAAATGTTTGGGAGAAGGTTTTTTTGGTTCCTTTTCGGAGGCTGTCTCCTTGTATTATACAGTAGAACATGAAAATTCTTGTTCTGTTCATGCGTTAAGAATGGATCACTCTATTTTGTTACCAAATAACAGAGGAAAGTGAAGCAGCTGTGACAACTTAAGCATTGAAAAATCATAAATCATCTTCATTTTCCCCTGTCCCCCAGAAATCATGAAAAATAAATGTGGAGCCCTTTAGGAGATATTTTTGCAGTTTTCATTTTTTATATCTGGGAGGCTTAAAAACGTGGTGCTTTTGACATCATCACGTGACTTTAGAATGGGGGATTTTAATAAATCATAAGTACAATTAAAATGGCAAGAGATAACACTAAAGAAGCTTTAAAAATAAAATAGTCTCACGATGCTGTTGCTCCATAGACAGACACAAATGTTCATAAGCATCTACTCAATTTGTGAAAGAAGTGCCAATAAGGCTTCAGCTGATAATCAGGCTTTTACAAGAACTGTACTTATTTAACAGTTGGGCGGGCAAAAATACCTTTGTTTTGTTAGCTCTTTGCATTTGTCCTCTTCATGGAATACAGGGACACAAGCTTCCCACTAAATATGGCCTCCTTCATCAAACCTTGGAAGTTATCTTATCATTTGCCATATCGCTGCAGAATGCAAGAAAAATAGCTTGTGTACTTCGGTTTGAAGAGATTTTCAACCTTTTTCCTTAAGGTTAATCAGGCCCATTAACAGAAGTTAATTAGAGTAATTAGGTTGGTTAGCATATTCTCCTTAGTCTTTGCTAAAACTGGGAATTTGAGGGCCACAGTAAATACACTCAGATTAATGAGAATATTCTGCTATTGTTTATTCCCTTATATTCTGCAGAGGTGATCAGTGCCCCATCAGCTCTCCTCTGAATTATTCTTTCTCAGATGACTTTATCATAAATATTGTAAGTAGCCATAGACTCTTCTTTGCTGACTGACTTAATGCATTAAACTTTTATCCTTTTCATTACACCCTCTCTTTGAGAACCGGTGCCCTTAAGAATATGTTGGTGAAAATAGAAGTATTTTTTCCCCCCTGAGGGAACTACATTGTGCTCGGTCCAAGGAAGATGTTTAAAGATCTTCTGTGCCATTGCTTCTGTTTAGTTTTACAGCTTGTCTTTAGCTATTCCGACATCTACTTTTTGAGCTGTTATGTTTTGGCTACTAGCTATTTTCTCATATACTCATACTTCAGCCTCTGTCATCACCGGACAGTCAGACTGGGTACACTTCAGCTCGTATCTTGTCTCAGATGAGGGAGTGTATACTGGAAAAACAGGACTCTTTTTTTTTTTTTTTAATGCTTTTTTGTTGAGACAATGCGAATCTGATTTCCCACCTGCTGTTTCCATATCCTTCTCTCTAAAGGCTTTTTTCTCAGTAAGACCTTGAAACTTCTTCCATCTCACTTCCTCATTAACTCCAGTCTGCTTTGCACTGGTCTTTGGTGTGACTTCCAGAGTTTACGTTCTGCTGATGAGAAAGCTCTGCTGGCCTTCAGCTATCTGTCAATCCTTGGCCAGTGGCCATAATCTGGCTTTACTTGGGCTTTGTCAGGATACTCACAGATCACTGAATAACCCCTTTTCCATGAGCATTGTAGTCACAGCTCATCTAGCTCTGCTTAAGCACTACACTATCCATGAATGCATCTCATGTCCCTCCTGAATATATATGTCTTGGCAGATTTGTTTTTTTTCCTATTTTTTCCATAGTCTGCCTCCATATAACTGATAAACTACTAGAGGGTTATGTAATTTGTCTGCATCTTACCTTACGCTCGGCAGGGTTTATGCCAAACACCGGAGTTGGGGTATTCAGATGATCAGTCTTTCGTTCCCTAAAAAGCTCTACTACTTTTTGTATCTGAGCACATAATTTCTTCCCTTTTGCTTACCCCATCCAGAAAGGTGTCGCTTTGGGGTGAAAGGTAATTTCAAAAAATGCAGATACTTTTTTTTAAGATGTGAAAAAACACCTCTGGTGAAATCTCAAGAGATTCATGATGTGGGAGGCTGGGGTTACTTGAAGTGAATTGGAAAAAGATGCAAAGTTGCGGCTGATAACACTTCCTGATGTGCAGCTCATGCATACCAAAATATGCCCTTAACTACTTCCCATGATGTTGCTTCACTGCTCCCAAGTTCATGGCAGCAGGCAACTGAAACCTGATCATTTAAATTTTCATTGAAGTGCATAGGAAAGGTGAGTCTATTCCTTCCTGAAAGATCTTCAGAGTCTAAGTAGAAAACCTAGACAAAGCACTAGCTGAAAAAGGGATACTTATTCCATTTTGTAGATTAGCTAAATCACCGGCAAGCTGCAGAGATCTTTTCAAAGCTTAAAGCTGGGAGGTTGCAATCCAGTTTTCAAACTGTCCTCAATTAGCTTTACCCCTTATCAGTCTAGGAGTCTCTGGCTTCAATAGAAATTGAATGTATGTCTCCTGGTGATTGCATATTTGAGTTCTTGGCAAGTGTCTTCCACCTTTTACCTGGGTTTTTTCCCTACTTGGGTGAGAAATAATCACTTGCATGCTGTAAAAATGATGATAAACTCGTGCTTGTATATAAAGAAGCTGTTAGAAGCTTTGATCTTGAAGTATGAAAAGAGTTGGGCAGAGACAGACAGACTGAAAATGATTCAGCTGTATGTCAGTCTTCCCCCTCCCTTTTCCATTGGAATTGGCTGGTGTGGCAGGTTGGCCCCTTGTCCCCAACCTGCCGCCTATTTGCATGCTGCCCTGCCTGTATGACAGCCATCTGCGCTCTGTCTTCGCTGGTACCCGAGGGACATGACCCAGCACTTCGATCCTGCCAGACTTGGGTTGATGCCACTATGAACCAGAAGCCCATTGCTAAATGGGCCCTATGGGTTAGGTGGCATCTCTCTGGTTCTCTGTGCCCTTGCTGTGCTTGCATATGGACCTGCCCTCCATCAAGCCTGGCTCCACTGAGTGCCTGTCTCCTGAGATGCTACAGGTAGAAGGCTATAATTTGAGAAATCAGTCTTAGAAAGAAGGGACAGACATGGCAGCAGACTTTACATGCCCACTCTCTCCTTCCTAATGGACAACTTTGGAGGGATACCAAGGAAATACACTACTGTCCTACTAGGATATTTGTCACTGAATCACAACTTTCCCCTTCCCTGTGATCCACTGTTGGCTGCTTGGGAGGATCAGCAGTCTCCCAATGGTTACTGTGTGGGAGACGTAGCAGTGACAAGAAATGACACAAGGATAGTAAGTGTGGGGAGAGTGGGTAGTGGGTGAAGACATCTGTTTGTGTGCAGCTCTCTGCTGAGACCTGAAACGAAATGCCTTTGGAATGGTCTGGTTGAACCTCGCTTCGTGCAACAATTGGGCGTTAGCAGCCTGACTGCTAATGGGAAATGCACGGTGACAAATTTTTTGAGTCGCACAAACTCTTTCCTCTGTTTGCTAATCTAACTGTTAAAGACTCACTTTTATGTAAATCTCTAATGTGAATTTCTCATTAATCAGTGTATTAGAACATCCGCCGACTTCTACTGTAGACAGTTTGCCATATTTATTACTTCCATCACAGAAACACATCAAGACCTTTATTCTGGAAAGATTCTGTGCCAGATATTGTACAAATATCGGTTCCACGTAGCAAAACCCTAGTCAAAGTGTTGTGCCATCCCAGGAATGTGCCAGCCTAGATCTTGGGAGTGTAACTTCAAAGGCTCTCAAAAGAGGAGTAACTGGGTGAAATTTGGTGGCTTATGATATATAGGAGTTCAGAGATAAAGTTCCTCCTTGGTCTGAAAATTCTGAAACTTCCTGCAGCTTTTCCCCTTGCTACAGCTTGAATTATTAAAAATACAGTGTTAATAACAAAAAATCTCTTGTGTATTTATTTCTATAAAACAATGAGCTTTAAAAGCTCACAGTGCTTTGCAATGCAAAGCCAAGTGATGGTATTGCCACTTTAGAGGAAAAATAAATAGGGGGATAGCAGACCTTGCTCAAGGTCGTGTGCAAGATGGAGAACTAAATCCAAGTATTGAGTCCAGGTTTTTCCATTGAACCGTATTTCATCTCCAGAGAAAGCTCAACTTGATAAAAGATGTAGAGCTGAGCTCATCCCATGAGTAGCCTCTGCAACCGTAAGAGAATGGTGAAACTTTCCCCAAAACTATACAAACGTTCGGTGAAAGTACTAGGAGTAAAATCCAGGAGGAATAATAATTGAGTCAAGGATAAAGGGACAAAGTTAGTAAATCGCAGTCATTATTCAGGGATAATATTTCTTACTGTCCAAAGAGAATATTCAACTACTGCCTAGGAAAAAAAAAAAAAAGGCTAGGCAGAAAAAAGTTATTAAGAAAAGATAATGGAGGGAAAGTAATATTATGCTGATTCTCCAAACAGTTATGAATGAATATAGATACACTGTCTGTGATAAAAGAAACACATTTCCCCAAAGAGAATTGGAAAAACCAGTCATTGCTAAACACTGATCTGTCTTTCAAATACTGAGTACCAAAACAACCCACCTTTTCAAGTTTTCTGTTGATAACTCCTAATGAGAATCTTTGAGTCATGAAAACATTTAGGGATTTCAATCTTGTCGTATAAGAGCAATAAATCAAAAAGATGGGACAGACAGCCACTTCATGAGAAGTCCCTGAATCAGTCATTTAGCACTTTAAAAAAAGAAAAAAAGTGCAAAAGAAAAACCCGTCTTCTGTATAGCGTTTATAATAGATCAAATGTTTCTATTTTATAACAGTAATCAACAAAATTGTGGAAGCAGCTCTGTTGCAAAAAGCTCTGGAATTAGAAAATCAAATGGTCTCTTAACATTGCAGTCTGTTTGCAGTAAGTCAATTGACTGCATTACCAGAATGCATTTTAAAAAAAGAAAACAGCCCTCCAAAAAAATCGGTTACCCTTGCAAATTCAACTCCCCCCTTGAAGCTTAGGCTCAAGAATAACTGGTGGGTGCAGAACTCTTGAGAAATCAGTGGCTGTGCCTTAAATAGGTGGCTAGTGTAACGGGTGTGTGTGAATGGGCTAGCCCCCTCAAGGTCGTGTGGAGATGTGTATCCTTGCTCAGGCAGCAAGATACTCTTGCAAATACGATGTGTTAGTAAATGTGCTGCTGCATGCGTAGGTATGAGGCTCGGGGAGGAAGCTTGCGTGCTGCTATGTAAAATTCTTCGAAAATTGCATTGTATTTTAGATTATTTCTGTTCTACTGTCGGTCTGACATCTGACTGAGGTCAACCACTTCTTAATTTCAGTTTAGGATTAAATCTAGACTATCTCTTATACCAGTGAGTGATAGTAATAAATCATGCCTTCGTGCTAGGGCAGCACTATAATGACTTAGGCTTGTGGAGTAACAGCAGCCGTTCCTCTGTTCTGCCCTCGGGGAATTCAGTGTCGCTAGGAAAAAGGCAAAAAAGTGTCTGTAATCTCTTTTCCTGACCCCTTTGGACCAACTGGGTAGCTAATTAGATGGTTCATAGGGTACGGCCCTCAACAGGGTGCAGTAACTGATACGAAGCTTTCTCTGTTCCCCTATATTTTCTGTATAGCTCTGAGTTATTACATTCCTTTCCCTTACTCTATTCAGGGTATGTAAAAATCCGTACTGTCCCGTGGATGAAAATCTAGTACAAAAGAAGAATTACCTTTTTTATTAATTAGTATCATTCCAATGTAAAGCTCATGTTAATTTTTTAATTCCTTATTTCCTTTTGGGCTATGCTGCTTTACTTTTTAATTTTGCAGCAAAGCAGGAATCTCTTTCCAAGACGCCAGCTCAAATGATCGCGTTCCCACTGCTTCCCATTAGATGGGGTTGCACAGATTGCTGCAAGACCATTTGCAAATTTTAGGTTTCAAGGCCATATGCAAACTCTTTGTTGGATGTTCTTCCTCTGCTTGTGTGAAGTGTTTTGAATTGCTCTGACATTTTGGGGTGTATATTGATAGACTGCTTGATTCCTCTAATACTACAGAATTCCAGTATCATTGTTCCTTTTCTGGCACCTGAGCTAGCCTTTCATCTGCGTTTTATGATTCGTATGTTGGTTTTGGATCAACATAGCATGGTTGTAAGTGTCCTGATTGATGCAAATGAGAAAGCATAGGGGAGGGTTAACTGTGTGATGTGTAGCTCTCGGCCTGTTGAAAGGATTGGAACGATTTACAGGAGATATGCATTTTAAAACTGGCACAACTCTCAGCCTGGTGTGTCAGCTAATCTTCAACCTATCTAGCAGTCCAATCATCGAGGCCAAATTTCCTCAGCTTCCAAATAAGACTGCTGTGGCCCAGGGCCCAGTACAGTCTTTTTCCTTATCCAGTCTCCTTGATCTCTGCTGGTATGATAGCGAAAAACCATTCCAGGTGGCAGCATTTTTGTATGTGAAACTTCAACTTCTAACTTAACTAGATGTGTCATAGGCAGAATATATTCGTTACTTGCAAAGCTTGATTGATGTGGTTTCCAGTGCTGTCACATCCACATCTATCCTCCAGTGGAGCTATAGCAATAACAATAACTTACAGTGATGTGTTGACATAGGACTGGGAAATGGTTACCTAGAACAATTTCCTCTCAAGCTGTTTTTACCTGCACTCTTTTTTGCCTATTTAAAAATTTAGGCTATACTAATTTCATAAAAAAGAAATTTGGTAGTTAAAGAAACCAGCAGATCTTCATTGCTGGTAAGAATGAGGGGAGCTTGGTAACTTTGGCTGAGTTTGCATTACACTTCTTTGTATTGTTTTAAAAGAACATGTGCTGTGGATGGACGTGCAGGGAAAAAAAAATAATAAAACAATGGCCTTTAAAAGGGAATGGTTTAGAGTTCGTATGTGCCAGAGTTGCCTGTTTGGCACAGCCTGTACTAATTTGTGTTTTGAATGCTCAGAGGCAAGATGCGGTGTGGCTGGTCTTATATTTGTGTTAGAGGTCCTACAAAGTAGGGGTATCATCTGGTACTGGCTGAGGCTGTCTCTCCATATATTGATGAGCTGCTATTGGGTTAGATGTTTAATCAGTGTTAATCATCATGGACTTGTGCAAGCAGAAAGATGCCTTGAAGCTATGTTGATTTACATGTGGCAGGAATTTGATGCTTAGGTTAGTAATGACCTTTTTCAGTACGCTCCACCTAAAGAAATATTAAAACATAATACAGCAGATGCTTGGCTGTGTAAATGGGATCCAGCTTAGCATTAGTTGAGCATCTGGCACATTTCCTCCTTGCAACCTGTTGAGAAGCAAACTTTAGGGAGCAATTTGTGCTAATCCTGTCTGCTGTTTGCCATAGGCTTTTCCAGCCGTTCTGCTGGCAAATAAGATGCACAGGGCAAAGTGTCCAGTTGAATTGGTCTGATAGTCAGAGGTAAAGCAGGGATCTTGGCTTCATCAGCTGGGATCAGAGTGATCAAAGATGACACTGATGTATGTTGGAAACTGAGTACTGGACCACGATGTTCTTGGACCAGTGCACAGCAGAGTTATTTCAGTGCAGACTTAGGCTCCGAGGTCTCCATACTGTATCAGCTAAATAGTGATGACTGTCAGTGACCTCAGGTTTCACCCAGCCCACTTTCGGAGCGTTGGTTGCGATGATCATTTCTCTTGCTTTTTGGATTTCTTGGTAAAGAAGCTTGGGGCAGGGTGGTATTGCAACCAAACCCAAAGCACTCAGCAGTATGTCTCGATGCTAAAAATGTGTAAATGGGGATTTCATTCTACTGGTTATCTGGCACATGCAGAGGGTTGTTATTGCTTTCATGAATTAAGTAATCCTAAAGGTTAAGCCTGCGGGGTATTCTCAGCCCTGCAAGAATTAATATGGTGACATTTAACTGCGATTAAAAAAAAGTTTTCTCCCCCCCCTCCCCAGCTTTTTACTTGAAAACCTGAGTAGTTTGCTTTGCATGCTGGTGCAGTAGTGGCTATTTAAAATAAATCAACAGATCACACAACTGTCACTGTCGTCTCTTAGGCTAATGCAGAGACAGATTATGGTTATCTCTGCTACCACAGCATGGCAACAGTTGGCACATGCTGACGTTTTAATGGCCACTATATTAACTCTTCTGTATAGAGTTCTTTCCCCTCAAGAAGGGATCCTGAGCAAATGCCAACAGGCAGATTGCCACTGAGGATGTTACAGTTTTGTATTTTTCACTAATTTGCGATTTTTCACTAGCGTAGATCCCTTCTCCATTGGGAAGACTCTGGTCGATTCCTCAAACGCAACTGGACCCTGCTGTCAGCTTTGTGTATAAAAGCTGGATGCGGTTTCATTGATTTATTGTGTTTCCTAGTGTACAGAAAGGAGGGAAAGAATGGAATATAATCAATGGCTATTTTAGAGAAGTGTCCATACACAGGCATCATTTTGCTACTCCAGTTAAAGCTGGTTCTGTGCTTTCTGGTAGTTTGTTGGACAAGAATGACTTTTTACGTGTTTGGCTTTTTTTAAAAAATAAAAAGTCTTTACCTACTTTATTTGTTTCCTCTTCAAAGTGCCTCATTCAAGTGGGTTTTAAAGAAGTTTCCTGCCTTTTCTCTAATCCAACTGGCTAAAGTAGAATGCAGCTACCAGTTCAACGCAAGAACGTTAGAAATGAGAGAACAACCCTGGGATTGGGCTCATTCCAAAGCCCGGTGAAATCTTTACCCACTGGCTCTACTGGACTTCGGATCATGACTTTTCTTTTCTCCTCCATTTTTCCCCCTTCCTTTCTCTCTTTTTTCCTCCAGAACAATTAAGTACACATCTATTAATGTTATGTATACTTTCTGTAAAAATAAGTCCATTCATAGGAATAAATAACCACTCTCTAAAATTCTGATAACAAAAAATAGCTGAGTTAACACACATTTTCCTACCAAGTAAGTGGATGACCATTGTGGGACAGTATAAAACCAAATTAATAGACTTTGTTTCCCATGGTTTTTCTCAAGAACTCCAAAAAAGCATTTTTTTTTAAATTAAGTATCGGGAACATACAGCTATTTTGAACCCAAGTTATGATCTACTCGTGCAGTTTTCTATAGCTAACAATTTTATTTATTATTTTTATTATTATTGTATGTTATTATATATAATACATTATATTAGTATAATATATTGTATTAAAGGAGAGTCTTTCTTCCATTTATATTAATTTAAAACAGTTTCCATTATGCCAAGTCATATGTAAAATAAACAAGCCATACCATACTTAAGGTAGAAATTTGGTGACAATATGCAGTTGCCTTATTTTGTGGAACTGCATGCAAGACATGTAGTTTACCTCGGAAAAGATCCAGTCCAACAAAGTGCCTCAAACATATGGCTACATCTTAAAAGAACTAATACTACCATTGATTTCAGTTGGCCTACTAGCTATGCAAGGAGAATTAAGATTTGAGATGGATCACCATTGACAGTGAGGTACCGGAGGGGAAAGTATTAGCAATGTCTTTGTCAAGCCCTTTTTGGCAAATACCCATCTTGCTTTTGTACCAGTTTTTTTAAATTGTCATACCTTATTTCATCTTATTATCTAAATCAAGTCTCTGGAGAGTAGCTTATCTCAGCTTTGATCCATTATCTTGTTTACTCTTGTTTCACAAACCATTAGGGATGCTCAAGGATGTAAAATAAGGTATCCATCAGGCTAAATCTTATGAGCCATTTGCTGCAGATGTAGTCTTGTCCTGATCACAGCGGCAGGATTTCAGTGTCCTAGTAAAGTCCTTTTTGCGCTAATAGAGTTCTGCTCTCTTGCTGCTGGGCATTGGTAGGGACCAGTAGCTACGTCCATTACTAGCACTGCCGTGCTTTCTGGTGTCGGGCAGGCCTTGTCAAAACTCCACACTTCAGCTTCTCACCTGTAAATAGAGAGATGTGCTTGATTTGTGAAGCCCATAGAGATCAACTATGTAAGAGCTGGGTATGGACCTTTGTGTAGCTACCAGGACTGGGAATACGTCCTTCATCCTTCTGAAAGGGCAACCCTTTGCTATTGACTATTCCATGTTCCTTCTGACTTCTAATGGCTTCCACTATATCCATCTTCGAGTAAGAACCCAATCTGCCTTTGGTGCCTAAAATTGACAGTTACTGTTATGAAGCAATAGCCACAAAGCATAATCCAATTATTTAAATGTTGTGAGCAAAAGTATAAATTGGAGTTCTCTTGGTTGCTTTTGGAGAGACACCTCAGACACAAAAAATGCCAATAGTGACTTGTGGCTACAACATAAGCTGGATGGAAGTCTTTTATTTTAGTTTGTAATAGCGATAGCTGCTAAACGTGTGTCTTTTTAAGCAGCTTTTTTTCACTAGAAGTTTGGATTTATCCCACAAATGGGAAGAAAATAAAGCAGTGATGTGTCCCATCCCATGACACACACGCACGCGTGAGCCGTTATTTGTTCTTGTTTTCCAAGCATTGAGACAGGTTAAGAAATATGCAGGAATTAATTTTTTAATCTTCATATATTGTGCATTTAAATGAGTTTACTCTTCAGTTGCCTTGAAATAACGGAAGGTTTAGGGGGCTGGAGGAGATGTGTACTTGTGAATCTGTGGAAATCAAAGAGAAACTGAAGTGGAATTTTCTGTGCCAGGTATTTTTTTTTGTGGTCAAGAAGCCTTTAGGCACCAGCTCAGCAATCTCTCTCCCACGTTACTCCTGGCCTCATTAGGTATAAGGGTGTCATCTTTGCTACGCTGCCTCAAAGCTCTATGTGAGCACACTTGTCTTCCACAGCAGTTTTACTTACAGAACTTGAGCCCTGAGCAATTCTTCTGAGTTTGCCAAAGCTCTACTTCAGGCTCTGTAGCTTGATTCATTGCTGGTATGAACAGGGGCAGTACCGCCAACATACTGGGATAGCACCAACAGGTAGGAGCTCTGCATTCGGGTTCTTTCATACGAGGTTATTCAGAATACGCTAAAAAGTGGAAACTAGAGCAAATACACATTTACGGGAGAGGTGTGCTTATTAGATTTTTTTTTTTTAAATTCTTTTCCCTTTTTAAAAGCAGAGCATTATTTAAAGTGTAAACCCATAAAGCTGTCATAAGTGACAGTGTGTTTTGAACAAGGGAAGGCCGTAGGCTTTAGCTGTTGTAAGAATTCATACAGCATTCACTAAGCTCCCAAAGTCCTAAGCCGGCTCTTTCCCAAAACATTTGCAACCAAACTGCTCCCTACAGCACTCGTGAATTCAATGACATAAATTGTTAGAAGTGCTATAATATAATTTGTAAATGATGTTGATTTACTCATTCCAAAGCCTTTTGAAGTAAATAGATTGTGTTAATTTTCTCCAACTAGCTGTACATTCAGAATAACCATTGAAACACTCCATTTAAATATATATTCAATTAAACTAATGATGTTTTAGAACATCCTAAATAACAACACATCGCAAGGACAGCTGTCCATATCCTTTATTTAGGTTTACATTCTGCACTGCTACACATTTTGCTGGTTTATTTTTCTTACAAATGTTAGTGCAAATTATCAACTTTTCTGCATCACAAACAGCAGCAGCTGCCCCCAGCTCAAGACTGGCAATTAAAGGAGGAGAAACGTGTGGAAACAAAGGCCATAGTTAAAATGAAAAGCTATTCAGGTTCTAACGCTTCGGTGTAAAGCTCAATGCTATCAAGATGGGGTAAAGAGACTCCAGGGTAAAGGAAAATTGGGCCCTGTAATATCCAATGTAATTATGCAAATTGATATTACAAAAAGGGCTTTTAATTGGGAATGCTAAACAACATTTTAATAATGCCAGGTCATTAATCTGTATGGGACTCAGTTCCATCAGAAGACTTATTATGGGCTAAGAGAAAGAAACGTGCCAAGACCTTTGCTGAAAAAGGTTTACAGGTGTCAACCTCGTTTCATACCAAGTATTTACCAGGAAGGGATTTTCCCTGCACAGTCTGCAAGTTTTCTTTCTCTGCATTGAGATCAGTTTCTAATGAGTTTTGTCTTCTCAGTAAATAAATCTCCAAGTAAAGCTAACTTCCAAGGTAATGATTTCTGTTTTGAACCCTCTGTGAACTCATATAAACTCCCAACATCATTGTCACCTTTTAATTTTAATAATTACTGCTTCTCTTTGCCACTAAACCTTCTGAGGTTCTTCCATTCAGTGTAGAAATCCACTAATGTTCAGCTTGTTAGGATACGAGACCCCTCATTAACTCAGAGTATTAAATGAAACAGTTGAGTTAGTAACCAAATCGACAAAGAAACAGCTGACTCTCTCTATGATTAGGGACTTTGTCATCTCGTTCATGGATTAATTATATGGTCCATTATACTGAAATGTGTTTTTGATATTGAGACTAGTTTTGTTCTTGAGTTTTTGTACTTGCCAGCTGCTTTAATGTTCTT
Source organism: Scopus umbretta (assembly GCA_013400535.1). Classification (NCBI taxonomy): domain Eukaryota; kingdom Metazoa; phylum Chordata; class Aves; order Pelecaniformes; family Scopidae; genus Scopus; species Scopus umbretta. The sequence goes on from VZTL01007040.1 coordinate 38,738, forward strand.
TATCTTTCTGTGAACAAGCACCAAATTACAGATTTCTTAACTTGAAGGACAAATTTAGAACGTAGTTTTGAATGTCTGTTATTTAAAATAAATTCAAGGATAAATGTATGTAGAACAATCTTCAGAAGGGTAAGTCTGGTTTAGCTCTTTGGTGTGATATGTCCGTGAAAGCAAACAAACAAACAAGAACACCCAGGAAAATTGGTTTCAACACTGCATATGCTTCCAAAGAACAGATGTTCTTCTGGGAGGAAAAGCCATGGGAAGTAATGATTAACTCTTTTGGAACTGTTCAGGAGGTTAGCCTGCTATATTGAACACAATCCCCAGTTGTCCGAGTTATTTATATTTGTATCCTGAAAATTAATTGGATTGTAATTTTGAACCCTTATTTCAACCAAAGGTCTCAGCATGTTGGCATTGTAGAAGTTTGGTGAGAAACAGCCCTTGGCACAGGAACTATGTAATCAACATAGATAAAAGGTAAGAAAGAATCATAGAAACGTCATACGTGTTTTACAGAGGAGAGGATCCAGAATGTGGAATAAAATATCTTGGAGATGAAATCAGAAGTTATTGGCAGATCGTGGTTTTAAACCAATGGGGCTGGAGGAGAGTTGAGCTCAAAGAGGCAAATTTCCTTCCAAGAGCCTGGATAATAACTGTGAATGCATGGTACTGTGATTTGCTCACTGCATGACAACAGTTTTGAGGAGCAGAATTAGGGGTGAAAGTACTGACAGAAAAAAGGGAAGTAAATATTTGGACACAAAACGGAAGATAGTGGGAAATTACTGGTTTCAAAGCCTCTGTTTTTACTAACAATTGATTTTTGACTACAGAAAATGGGCAACCCTGTGCAGGATAAGGCTTGCTCTGAATGAGGAAACCATTTGGAGTCTCTTTGTGTTCAACTCATTAATTCTTTTTCTGCCTGTTAACTTCTAAGCCACACTTTCTAGAGAGGGTGGAAGAGTCAGCAGAGGGGAAAAAAGTAAAATTCAATGGACTCTGAAAGCCTGCGGGAAAAGAAATTAATTGTGTAGCAGTAAGAGGGATGTTTGAAGGCTTTTCTTCCAGCAGGTAACAGCCAGCAGAGTTCTGGGCTGAAAGCCTCATCCGGCTTTTAATCCAGGAAACTGATGGCAAAACTCGTTGGCTTGAGATGAGAGAGTGGAGTTCTGTAAGGGAAAATGCTAGAGATGGATTGCATGATCAAACAGACAGAGTAAACTGTGCAGCAACTTCTTTCCTTCAAGATTCTTCTGGGTTATAAAGCATGTTTTAAAGACCTTCCAGGTATGAATCCCTGGGATGTGTTAGGTAAACAAAAGACCCAAGTGCAGCAAGTGCTCTATGCTCTTCTTGAGTTAACTAGAATGGGGCGTTCCCACTTCACTCTCCGGGCAGATGGAGGTATGTGGACCCTCATAACTGCATGTTTTCCTCTGGTATTGCTCTTGGTCTGACGGTGCTTTGGGCTTAAAGGCTGTTTTGGCAGATAAGCTGTTGTTGTAGGAGCAGATCAGTAGGTTGGAATAGTTGGTGCTGAAGCTCCTCAAGTGTCTTATATGTGGTCCAGAGGAAGGTCACTTGAAATAACATCTAGTCTGATCTCTTGGGCCAAGCTTTTCACAATCAACAGGATTTGAGGTTTGCAGAGAGTGAAAAGAGTTTGATACTTGCTGGAGGGTATCAGGGCACTGTTTGCGAGCTAGCTTGGAAGACCACAGCCCCATTAAGTGCTGCAAAGTCTTTGGAACAGAGCTTCCAGAGCTAAACTGGAAGAAAGCTATTTTGCTCATTCCAAAACCACTCTGTGGACTGAACCAACATGCTGTAAATGAAAACAATTGGGAATTGCTTCAAAATCCATTCTGCTGCTCCAAACCAAACTGCTGATGTTGATACAATCAAAAGTGTTCTACAACTTATGGAAAGCAAAGCTCGATCCGTTTCTCTGTTGGCGGGGAGAAAGCTGTGGCATGCCCAGCCTGTCCAGACTCGGAGGTGGGATCACATTTGGGTTACTTGAATGGTTGTATTTCCCTGCTCAGGAGTGCCGCGATCTGAGCAGAAGGTCTTGACAGTGTGTCAGCTGGACATCAGTGCTGCGGTTTCCTGCGTAGCCTTAGGAGATGAACAGGAGCAGTCCTCTATTTTAGAGAGGGGGTTTTTGGGCTAACAATCTCCCAGGCTATAAAGTGCTGAAGTAACACTAACGACAGGAGTTGTGTAAGTACCTAGATAAACTCCGCTGTATTTGGGCAGTGAATGAAAATTCAGTTCTTGATGAGGGTTGTGACACTTCAAAGACAGTGATAAGGAACAAGCACTTGAAAATGAGGTATGTGTTTATCTACAGGAGCTGCCTAACTAGGGGAATGGGAAAATTAAATTTGTCCCGTAATTATCTTTTGTACAAACAGGCAGTGTCCCTCCAGCCAGGCAGCTTCTAAAAAGCCTATAATTATTGCATATAATAACTAGGAACATTAATCTTAGCTGTTGCTTGTACAAAAATTATAAATTACTGCACCAAATCCTATTACTGCAAATATTAAAAGTTACTAGACGTTTATTTGAACCTTGATTTTTTTTTCCTTGTAACTTTGTGTTAATTTTCTCCATATTTCAAAACTCCAGCAATCGCTATAATAGAGGTTTGATAGTTTAAAAAATTCATTACTCTGAGATTGGACTAATATGAAAAAAGAAAAGGTCTTGAAGCCAGGGAGGATTGTGAATATTACCTCGATTTGGCCAGCTCCAGGACTGTTCATTCTTGCATATAGGGTGTTTCCCAATGGTTGTATGGTCTCGCTACTAGTAGCAGAATACTGGCCAGCCGGCAATTGAGCCCATAAACTATCCTGTTCTTTCCTTTCAGTAGAGCTCAATCCTGCAGGAGTACTGATGTCTCCCTGGGGAAGCATTTAAACCTGAGGGTAAATGCTTTTTAGAGCTTTGCTGGAGCTCTACTGGAGTGCTGAAGGCTTGTGGTGCTGGGAAGGAGAGAGAGTTACGCTCGTAGTTGTTGTTTGGTCTTACACATATGGATGTAGTTTGTAAGGCTTCTATTCAAATACTGCTGGATCAAGGCTTAAATGAGCATTTATCACTTATCACGTTTATTATTCTGAGGTCCTAAGGTACTTGTGAAGACTTGAACTTTTTGAGATTCTTATGTGCAAGAGGACTCAGTTACTTTTGATTTCTTCTTGAGGACCTTGCAAGGCCATCTTTCACATGCTCGCAAATTGAAGCAGCCACAGAAACAGGCTAGACAGCAGTCGAACCAAAAAGATTATACATTGCACCCTGTTTTCAGATCTTTGCCCAGAAACCAAGATACTTCTTTTTCCCTTTTGCTGTTGTGCTGAAAACCAGGAGAAAAGTTTGGGTATCCAGTCACTTAAGTCATTAAGAATTTAAAGTGTAAGGCAGTGTTCTTTTTTAGACCGTGCTGGTGCAGAAAGATATTTTTGAAATTTTTCTCGAAGGTATTTAGAGTATTCTCTCTGTTCTCCCCAAATAATCCGCTGCTACTTTTTTTTCCTCTCTAGTTCTCAATTTCTGAAGGCCTCTTTGGGTGGGTTTTTGATTTTTTTGGTTGTTTATTTGTTTCTTTTTGTTTATTTTAAGTTCAGATTTTACATATTGAGATGTCTCTAGTATGTCACACTGTCATGGTTTAACCCCAGCCGGCAACCAAGCACCACCCAACCGCTCGCTCACTCCCCCGTGGTGGGATGGGGAAGAGAATTGAAAGAGTAACAATGAGAAAACTCGTGGTTTGCGATAAAGACAGATTAATAGGTAAAGCAAAAGCCGCACGTGCAAGCAAAGCAAAACAAGGGATTCATTCCCTGCTTCCCATCGGCAGGTGGGTGTTCAGCCATCTCCAGGGAAGCAGGGCTCTGTCACGCGTGACAGTTACTTGGGAAGATAAACGCCATCAATCTGAATATGCCCCCCTTCCTTCTTCTTCTCCCAGCTCTGTGCTGAGCACGATGCCGTACGGTGTGGGATATCCCTTGGGTCAGCTGTCCCGGCCGTGTCCCTTCCCAGCTCCTCGTGCCCCCCAGCCTGCTGGTGGGTGAGGTGAGAGGCAGAAAAGACCTTGACTTTGTGCAAGCACTGCTCAGCAATAACCAAAACATCTGTGTTACCAATGGTGTTTTCAGCACAAATCCAAAGCATAGCCCCATACGAGCGACTATGAAGAAAATTAACTCTATCCCAGCCAAAACCAGCACGTACACTTAATATAACAAGCCAAACACCTCTTGCACTCAGTGGGACAAGGATAGCAAAAGCTTTAAAATGCTGCAGGGTCTTGATGGAAAAGCAGATGCACAAGGTGCTGAAATGAAAGAGAGGTGAAAAGAAAATAATTGTCTATGACCAGTTCATGTGGAGTATAATTGGAGGCAACTGTGCAGCATCATCTTTTAAAACAGCTTACCTTTGAAAGTACAGAAAGTGAACACAGCTAGGTATGTATGTATATCCGAGTGCTATTTACTGCGGTGGTGTAAAACCAGAACAGAATATTGATCATATAACATCACTGCCAAGGGAATGGAAAGGGGTGGTATTGCCAGTTTTGCCCATACACTGGTTTTCCTCGGTCTCAGGGCTTTATGTTGCTTTGTGCCTTTGCCTCCGAGCATCTCCTGTGCACAAGCAATCACCATAGCTAAAAGACTGCTGCAGAGCTGCTGGTGCGTTTCTGGTTTTGGGTGGGAACTCCGTTTTGATTGGTGTTCTGGATAAGTCCCATTCACGTGTTGGCATCTATGTGAAAAGGGGGGGGCGACTTCTCGGTGAAGTTCAGGTTGTTGTGTCTGGGATCGGACCTCTGTAGTACAAGTAATGCCACTGTTCCTTGTGTTTGCAATATATGTTCTCTGGGGGACCGTGGATTCACTCAAATATATTTATGCCTTGCTATGGAGGAAGAAACCAAGACATGGAGTGCTCAAGTAGCTGACATGGGATTGTGTGGCAGAGCTTGGGGACACAACTGTGGAGCCTCGGCTCTTCTGGGACTGGGATTTTGTATCCCATAATAAACATGCTCTTCTGTATTCTTACTCCCACTTGCATTCACTGCTGGTTGTTTTTGCAGCAGCTTTTTATAGCATTCCATCCAGTTTTGCCAATAGGGAGAGTATCAAGAGGGAATGTGTGCGTGTCTAAATGCATTGCCAGGCATGGAAATGTCTGTCTGTGCAGCAGACTCGGGGACAGGCTGCTGACAGGTTGCCTTGTCTGCTTCTTTGGCTTTGGGGAGGCTTTTTCTCCCTGAAACCATGTTGCGAGAGTAAACGATTCCGAAATCTTTCAGAGCCAGTGGAAAGCCTGATTTTAAAACAGTATGTGATGTTATTCCAGATGTCCCTATTTAGAACTCAGCTACAGCATCCTTCTGTTCTATGCAGCAACTTTTGTGTCCACCCTGCTTTTCCTTTTCAAAAGAATGATGATCGTTCAATTTAGAGATTTTTGCCTGGTTGGTCGATCATTAATTTATCACTGTATTAAAGCACTGAATTTCTGTCAGAACTGAACCCTGCTAACCACGTCACACCTTCTGGAGCTGTTATGACTAATTCTTTTCTTCAAATGGAATCATTCAGACCACTTCAAAGGCACCATATATCTTCCTGTATTTAATAATAGTCATTGGCTTAAGGCAAACGTTTTTTGCCACTCAGATTGGTTTTAAAGTAAATATGCTCTGTTCCACCCAACACCTGACTCTGATCTCGCACAGCTGTACAGTTGGTGGAACTGCTTATTTCAGTGTACTTAGCCCAGATTATCTGAAATAACAGCTATCTGGCTAGTTGTTTGTGTAGCCCACAGCTCAGTATGATTGCAGGCAGGATTCCCAAGTCCTGAAGACCTATAGAAATCATTAATGAAATAGTCATTGAGCCAGTGAATGTGTATAATGGTGGAAGGAGAGGCATTTTGACAGGACAAGGGGATATTTAATGTCCCTGAAAATCAGATACCCAGAGCTCTCTTTGAAAGATGTTCTGTACTTAATTTTCTATATACTCTGTTTTGTTGCATCACAGCTTTCTGTGCTCTTGATTCAACCCAGAGAAATCAAGCATCATATTCTTTCCTCTTTATTTGCATTCTCTGCTTAAAAAGGGTGATGGTACTCCAGGATAACTCAGACCCATGGCAGAGTTGCATCTTTTACTTCCCCAGAGTAATATTCGTCCATTAGAACAAAAAGCCACCATGCTGACATGGTAGCATTTAGCACTCTTCTTGCTTTAACACTAATTACTCCATAAAGTGCAGCAAAGAATGAGGGTCATAAGATTAAACTTTATTCAGAGCTGTAACTCTTCCTGCGATCCTGCATAACTTTACTGGTTAAGATTAGTCCCTTCTGTGGATGTGGGAGCCCCATGCATCTGCACACTTCTCATTTGGTTTTGCAGCCGCTCTCCAGAATGCTGTGTCTCATAAAAAGATGTATCTTTAACACACAGCCTCACCCAGACTATCCAGTCTAAGATGAATTCCTTTCATCTTGCATTTTTGAGCAACGGTAGGAGACAGGGAACTCTTGACTTTATTAGCTTCAGGGCAGCAAAAGCTAAATGACTCAGGTTGACGAAGATCTCATTCATGTTTTATGGACTTGGTTTTGCCAGGCTACAGAAAGTGGAAAGTTGCAGTGTCCCATGAGGTGTTAGCGGGGGCTTGTTCTATCTTACTGTTGTAGCATCCTTTGGAAGGATGGGGTCTCACCCTTCCACCTAAGCTCTCTTTTCCTCAACTGATACAAGCGACGTGTTTCTCTCAAATTCAATAGGGGGAAAAAAAACCCCAACAATTATTTGTCACAGCGTGAAGATCTGCACCTACAGCTAAGGAAACATGTCTAATACTGATCAGGATTTATTCCTGGATAGTTTTTTGCCCATAGCTCCCTGCCTCCAAGTGTTTGAAGAGGGTGGATGGGAAGCTACGCACAGTTCTGCCATCTAAGCAGAGACAGTAGTCTTATTCAGACCAAACATAATCCTCTGAGTCAGAAATAACCATATTGACTTCAGTGTGGTTGATTTTCCCCCCGCCCCGCCCTTGCCTCGCACCTAGCGTAGTCATTTAAGCCTGTGCAAAGTTAGTGCTAAGTGAACGTAAAATGCTGCCAAATCACAGTAATAGCTTTCCATCCACTTAGGTGTCACTTTGCACATGCCTTGCTATGCGTGGCTATAAGTAGTGGAAAATTGGGCCCATTAGGGTTAGTAGGATATCTTTCAAACTCTGGAAAGTTTTAAAACTTTCAGTCTTGCAGAATTCTGTGAGGCTGAGAGCGTAGTCCATATCCAGTTGTATATAGAGACGCTTTTGGCTGCAAAAAAGGCAAGCTGAGCTTTGTTTTCAGATGTGATATATACTTGCCTTTGAAATCATTCAGCAAGTATCCTGGACTGGGTTTGAAGCATATTTTTTTGTGGGCATGTTGATTGGAAATAGGCCTATAACTCATCTGCCATCTTTAAAAATGCCATTTAATATTAAGGAGCATTCATTTGGCTCTTTGTGGAACTACAATGGTCTCCGTAGCTCTTATTCTTAAAGGTCATACTGTTGCACTCTGTTTCTTCCTGTGTGAGAATGGATTTTTAAAGTGGAGAGGAAAATGAATTTCGTTGTTAACCACCTTGTAAATACAGCAGGCCAGGCCTATCACTAGATTGGAAGGACACGGTTCTGTCGAAATGGGCAGAGTTCAGGTCACCTAGAGATCCATGACCAATACACAGGACTGGATGAAGAAAGGATGGTTGTTATTGCAGGAGCCTCTCTTGGTAGGAGCAGGGGACCCCTTATGAATTACTGTAGTAATATTTGCATTTCTGCAAAGCCTCAGGTACTGTCTTAGATGGAACTGGGAAATGCATTCAGATAAATTTAGAAAAGGACTGTGGTGTAAACGAAAGGCCAGTTGAAATACAATAGTAACATCTTATCTAACCTCTTTAGCAATGATTTGGAAGAGAAATTGCTGTTCCTGAGGAGTCTGAAAGTACAGCCTTAATACAAGACCCTGCACTGAGGATTTTGTTGTCATCTCGGATCTATCTTGTAGCAGGATTCTAGCAAAAGATCTATAGATAACTCTTATCCTGCAGCCAAACAGAGGAACTGTTTATTTTGTTAATGGCATCAATTACACAGTGTAAGTATCATGTATAACGCTGCACCAGCGCTTGGGTCAATGGATCAATGGTACTTACAACTGGGTAGACACAAGAGATGGAACGTGTTTTCCTGAATTTTTAGGCACCGGCTGTAATGACGTGGTTTGTTTTTCATTTTGAGGTGGCATCATCCAGTCCCTTAGTTTTCTTCTGCTTTACTTCTCTCTGAAATTTTTAGAGGATGATATATTTGAACGGTATTTCTCAGGTTTAGCAGCAAAATCTGAAGGAAATTTAAGAAAAACTTTTGATGAAGTAGGACAGCCCAATATGGATGTCAGTCTTCAAAAGAATGAAAATGTTAATCCCGAGAGGACTGGAGAAACTTTCTGCTTGGTCAGTAGTGTTTATAGGCACAGATTTTGTCAGAAACAAACCCCCACCCAGGGGGGAGGGAGGGGTGCAGTCCCTACAATTACATACTCAGTTGCAATTCCCAGTCTGCTCCTCCTTACCCTGTCACCAAGATTTCAGGTGTCATTAAATGGCCTTTGATTCTAAAATGATAATAATAATAACAACAATAACAACAATAATAACAATAATAATAATAATCATCATCATCTGTACTTAAGGGTTCTCCTGCTTTTAAAAGTTCATGGACTTTTTTGTCTTAATCCCAGCTTTCTTGTCCTGCTTTGTTTCTGAGCTGACTGGTTGCAGTCCATCATAAATAGTCTTTTCTGCTCCATAAACTCAATTGCTTGTCTAAATTATCTTCCTGGAGCCCCAGTATCTCATTAAAGACATTAACGTCTTTTAGAAGGCCTTCCAGTGGTTCCATACGGAAACCACAAAGCGGTTGTTACCATCTGACTTGCTTAACTGCATCTGGCCTGCATTGGTCTGCGATGTCTATATGCTGTCAGGGATATTACTTAGTTTTCCTACCCTCCTGGCCACTGGAGCACGTGAGTGCATTAAGCAATGTGATTAACCTGTGTTATTCGTGGCCTTTTCCTCCTCAGTTCCTCTCTCCAGAGACTGTGTACGGTGCATTGGAGTTGTGCGTGTTGTTTAATTAAGTTATATAGGGACAACTGAAGTGACAATTTCTACCTTTGGTTGCCTAATGAAAGGGTCTGGTGAAGATTTTCTCAGTTAGTTAAAGTAAGGTCAGAATTAGTCTCTTCTCCCTTGTAACGTTATTTTGATCCTAACATTAGTACTATTTAGGTGCGGGGGCATCTTTTTAGTGTCTTTTAAAGTATGATTTGGTTCAGTCTTTTAATTATCTGATGAAATTGCAGTGTCATCTCCAAGGCCAAATATTACATCGTAAAGGTTCCTGCCTAATATAACCAAATGCCTTCTTCAGTGAGACCGAATCTGTTCTCATCTTAACTTCATTGACTTTGGTATAATTGTGCTCTCATTCCTGGTTTACGCTAGTGTGAATGAGGTCCTTGTTCTCCTTTGTCAGCTTCTCTGTCGCTTTGGTAATGAGTGATGTTGATGGTGCCTGAGGGCTGGCAAAGAGTGTAGTTGTAACTCCTTTAATAGTATGCTAGATGTCCTACATCTTTTCGCCCTGTACTGTCAACTGAGGGACTTTAATGGACCTTATGTTGTTGCAGCAGAGTCCCAAAGGTGCTCTCAGATCTGTTCTGTACTCTGCCCTCGGATGTTCCCTGCCTATTTCTGACTCATTCCTTCCTCAGAGATCCAGTGGCTAGAGTAGATGCAAAACTCTCTCACACGCTTGAGGCCTGAGAGCGTGGGTCTGGTTACCTCCTCCCCGTCCTCCTACTAGTGGAAAAAGAAACAGTCCGTGGTGATGGGAGCACGTTGCTGGCTGTTCCAACAATTAATCTGAAGCTTTTGATCTGAACCTTCCTGCCTTTTATCTCTTGAGCCACGTAGAAATAGATTGAGGCAAAGCATTTTTCTTAGCTGGGTCTGGCAGAACTGTGACACCCGGATGAAAAAAAATTAGTTATGCACATGGCATGTTTCCAGGAAAGGGGACAGGACTATTAAAGGTTTGTACCCTCTAGGAGATTAGCTCCTCGTTTTATTTAATATTGGCTTGTTCTACACTGCACAATGGCACACAGATTAATAGTTACAACGGGTAGGTAGATACAGTTAATACCCTCTTGGTTTGTTAATCCGCTTAATACGTGAAGTAAATAAGAAAGTGGCTTGGAGTATACTGTGCTCTTAAGGCAGAACTGGGCCCCGGGCATTTGTTATTACAAAGGAAGGGAGGAATATCCGAAAACACAGGGATTTTTCATCTATTCTTTTTGCACGAGCAGCCATAAGGTGCTCTGGAGTGTTTGAAAACAAAGATCTCTCTCCCAGGGTTGAATCCAAAGAGCGGGACCTCTGAGAAGCAGAGAAGGAAGCACCATTGCTGTGATTGTTTTGGGTTTGGGTTTTTTTGGACAGCAATGTCACGTCTTTTGTAACAGGCTTAGCTCTGGCTCCAGAACAGAGCCAAACAGCCTCCTGGTAGCAGGTGCAAGCGATAACTGAGCAGCACTGAACTATGCGTGATAAATGCCAACACCTTTCCACGGCCTGACCTTACTCCGTTTTAGTCTCTAACGTGCAACTGCATGTTGCCGTTTACAGATGACAGTGAAGGTAACTGATGCTACTTCTCGCTCTAGCTGGATGGCACATTTTTTTTTCTCCTAAATGTATCAGCTAATAAACAGACTCATAATTTTGTTGAGACTGCTGTTGCTGCAGGACCTGATAAACAAGGAAATGTTCCGATATTGGATTCTGTTGCTGTCATTTTTGGATATGTTTCCTATTCTATTATGGACCTTATACTGGTCACTTGGGCCAATAATATTCTTTGAGTCTTCAACACCTGCTTTTTGGATTCTCTTCCTAACTTAGGGGTGGAGGGAAACATTGGGATACTGTTGGCTTCGCGAAGTTTTAATAAATTTCCAGGTAAAATGGCTTGAACATTTTCACATTGTTTTGAAACATTTTCTGATACTTTCTGGCTTTTAGTTGACCAAAATATATTTGAGACCGCCCAAAGAAAATCCGATTAGCTTGTCACTAATATTTTATTTCAGTTGTTAATTTTGAAATTCATCCTCAGATTCTTGAGTTAAAGTATCTTAATTTTTTTTCAAGAAAAATCAATGCTACATTCCAGCTCTTGGCAGGATCTGAGGCTTGCATTATTCAGCAAGCTAAAGGACTGGACCTTGGATAAAGAAATTTACTCCCAGCTCATATTTTGTATGCTAAGTAATAACTCTATGCCAAGAACGTTACATTTAAGCAAACAAAAGGGATCTGTTTTTATGCACCTTCACCCAGATGCATAAGCATCTACTGAAAAATTAGCAGTACTTTGAGATTTGTCTTTGCATTGACGCTCAGTAGTATTAAATCTACTGACAATTTACTACTTGGAAAAACTGCTATTGTGACTTGGTCGCTTTTATTTACTCCTGAGAAATTTCAGCAGTGGTCTACCTATGGTTTGCAGGGAGTTTAGCACTGGGCATTGCATGGGAGTGCTTTGCAGAAGAGCAAGGACACAGGCGGAGCAGCCTCTCAGCTATACATCATGCAATCATTCTTTTGAGCTTAACAGTTCCAGCTAGCCACCAGGAGATCAGTGGAGCTTCCCGAAGCATGATTTAATGCTCTGAACAACAGACAATTTTTATGCTCTTAGATTTAAGCCAGCATAACCAAATAGCAAATTTTGCTTTTTTTCTCCGCTTTCAGTTATGTTGAATGCAGCTGACTCCTAATTGTTCCACTACTGAGATTCCATTGTCTTCAGCTGAGTTATTTCAGATTTACACCACTGAGGAGATCATAGCCAATGAATCTGTATAAGACTACACTGGGTAGTAAAAATATGTGGTTAAGACTCGGGAAGCCTGGATTTAATTCTCTGTATTGCCATGCATCTCCCGTATGACTAGCTGTCCAAAACTTCCACAGATTCCCCACATCTCATTTTGGGCACTGAAATTGCCCGAAGGTGCCTCTATGGCTGGCAGAGAGACCAGCAGTTCCTGAGGCTGATTCATTGTACTGGAATTGAACACTCATCTGGAGATGCCTCTCTGGTTTCTCTCGACAGGTTTTCCAGACAGAGTGTGGGACAACTGCATTTCTAACGAGGATGCCTCAGCTAAGTGCCTGTGCTGAGGCTGGCTGAGTTTCACATTGCTGTCTCTCTGTTCTTGAGTTCGCTGTCTTGAAAAACGGCATAATAGCTATTCTTTATCTTCCTGCAGCCACTTACGAAGAAATCGATTATGATTATTAATTTTGCAGTGCACTTTCTGATTTTGTTGCTTAGAGGAAAGCAAGTAAACAGAGAACTCATTAAACAGTTGGAATGTTAAAAATGTGCAGCCAAAATGGACCTTTAACAAGTGCATTATGAGTGTTGCACAAGGACTTAATATTTTATATATATCACCTTGTTTTGAGGGATAATGTAGTGGTATCGTTCAAGTAAAGGTTACAATCCCTTTTTTCCCCTGAAATGTGCTGCTCCGTTTTCTCTAATAAAGGTGCTCTCCGCTAAGACTACCCTAGCTTTCACAGAGGCTGAAATGGTTTCCCCATCCCAAACGAAAGAATGTGTTTAAGCGTTTCAGTTATGTTAGGCTCCATATGAGGGCTGTGCTTTTGCAGGAAAATAATAAACAGATTAGTAACACTGCCAAGAAGAGATTTAGAGTATCGTCTCTGATGAAGCTTTTCAAAACCAGCCAGGCAACAATGGAGAGAGGTTAAAGCTGTAGAAAAGCACAGTGGAAAAAAATGACACATTTAGTTTGGTTCAGCTTATTCTCTTGCAAAGCGATTGTTAAGGGCAGTGTTGCAGAAAAGGTTAAGGACTGGGGGTCAGGCCTTCTGGGGGTATATTCCTTGCTTTGTCACTGTGTTATGTAAACCCTCTGGGAAACTTATTCCCCTCTTCTCCTGTCACCTATCTGAAAGTTTGGGGAGTACAGATAATCTTGGTTGCTCTTTTTATAGCATCTCCTGTAAGAATCTCAGATGTCCTCTCCAGGCGACACTGTAATATTTATACATCTAGTAGAGCTTGCCGAATCCCACAAAGCAGTCTCAAGACTCTTACTCATTCTTGCTGACTTCGCTCCAGTTGTGCTTGAGGCCATTCAGCTTTCACATTAGGTCCACTTCATCCCAAAGCAGAGATTGAGTGCTCAATGTTACTTTAAGTAGAACTATGGCTTCAGTGAGGTTTGCTTCCTCTCTTGCACAAAAAAAACCTGTAAAATGAAGCAAAGCAGGTTCTTTCTCAT
>VZTL01007042.1:0-11464 GCA_013400535.1 Scopus umbretta
TAATATTAATTAATATTATTAATATTTATGCAGGGTTATGTATAATGCTTTATCATTTAACAAAAAGTCCAGAGATCTTTCCTGTCCATTGTCTTGAAGATGCAATTTGTTTAATCATCATCAGCAGTCAGTTAAGGATAAAACCAGAAACCAAGCAGAATGTTTCATCTTGAGTTTGAAACAACAATTAGAATTCTGACTTGAACAAATTAAAAGAAAAAAAAAAAAAGGCAAAATCAAAAAAGTTCACCACAAAAGCTATTGTTGTCATGGCCATCTGACTGCCACTGGAAAATTATCCTGCAACAGAATGTGTCAAGGAAAATGTACAAGAGGTTTGCGTTTGACAGAATACTTACCTTTACAGCAAAACATTGCTATCTCCATAGTTTCTTACAAGTGAAGTAAACACTGGCGATTGCAAATGCAAACCCTGTTATGAGTAGATGGATCTGCATCTGGGAAAAAAAAAAGGAAATTAAAATTACTTCTTTCCCTTCTGTTGTAGAAAAGATTGTTATTAATAGACTGATGGGGGCACCTGATTCTTTTTTTTTTTTTTAGTTGTCCAGTGGATGCATATCTACATTTAAAAAAATCCAACAAAACATTAGCAATATCCTTTTCTGGTATAATTTCAAGGAGTAAATGGAGCTATTGGAAAGTATGGTTCTTCCTTTAAAAAAGCATGTATTTTGACATATTTTCATTCAAGGAGGGCCAAGAGATTTAACCATATCAGGGAAGTTTCAAGACACGATATATGCTAAGTTTTTGGGTGCCCATTAGGTTTTTTTCATATTACAGCCATCTACTGACTTTCACTAAAATGTTCCTAAACTTACCATTGTAAGACATCCGAAAAACATTTTAATAATTAAAAAAAAAATAATCTTTATGGTGTATAGATGCCAAATCCAATGCAATCTGAATTTAACAATATATCTTATTCCAAGGAATATTTTTCATGAAATCCTTCATGAAAGACTTGGTTGTTGGGTATGAGATCCCCATCTTCTTTAATATGCAGCAAAAACTAGCATGTTTTATTCAACGAGTCAGATCAGTGAGTGTATTCAGACTATAAATTTGTACATTATGTACAGATAAAAACCATACAATGCCAAGAAACTGGCAAAGAAATTTCCAGTTGAATTTTTTTGTTTGGGTTTATAAAAATAACTGTGGTGCATCAATTACTCCCTATTGCCATGGATACAAGCGATACTTTATTATATAACTGTACAGCTGTGCTCAGTTCTAATATGAAAAACAGACTTTTTCATCTTTCTATTTCATAGTTACTGAACTGAGATAATAACATCTCCTTTTACCTATGAATGTATTCAATTTCTTTACTGTTCTCTAAAGTAATATTGATTAGAATTTCATTAAGGCATTTATAACAAATTCTATAGTATACTGCTTCTGTTCTACTACACGGATGCTATGGATGAAGGTCATTCTATTATATACCACACATACAACAAAGGTATATACCAGAAGAACATTGTTAAGATTAAAAAGTCAAGCATTCAAAACTTATGGATTATCCAAATTCAGGCTATATTGTTTACATGTGTTATGAGGCAGTCTTCAATCAGATAAGGATGTTTCCTATACCTTATTTACATTGGACTGTTCTAACAAACTCTGATGGGCTGACCCTGGCTGGACGCCTGGTGCCCACCAAGCTGCTCTGTCACTCCCCCTCCTCAGCTGGACAGGGAGGAGAAACTATAATAAAAGGCTCATGGATTGAGATAAGGACAGGGAGAGATCATTCACAAATTAGTCACAGGCAAAACAGACTTGACTTGGGGAAATTAGTTTAATTTATTACCAATCAAATCAGAGTAAGGTAATGAGAAAATAAAACCTAAATCTTAAAACACCCTCTTCCACCCCTCCCTTCTTCCTAGGCTTAACTTCACTCCCAATTTTCTCTACCTCCCCCTGGCCCCATGCCCGCAGCGGTGCAGGGGGACATAAATGGGGTTGCAGTCAGATCATCACATTTTGTCTCTGCTGTTCCTTCCTCCTCAGGGGGAGGACTCCTCACACTCTTTTCTTGCTCCAGCATGGGGTCCCTCCTGTGAGAGACAGTCCTCCATGAACTTTTCCAATGTGGGTCCCTTCCATGGGGTACAGTCCTTCAGGAACAGACTGCTTCAGTGTGGGTCCCCCATGGGGTCACAAGTCCAGCCAGCAAACCTGCTTCAGTGTAGGCTCCTCTCTCCATGGCTACACAGGTCCTGCCAGGAGCCTGCTCCAGTGCGGGCTTCCCACAGGGTCACAGTCTTCTTTGGGCAGCCACCTGCTCCAGTGTAGGGTCCTTCACAGACTGCAGATGGATATCTGCTTCACCATTAACCTTCATGGGCTGCAGGGGGACAGCCTGCCTCACCATGGTTTTCACCACAGGCTGCAGGAGATTCTCTGCTCTGGCGCCTGAAGCACCTCCTTCCCTTCCTTCTTCACTGACCTGGGTGTCTGCAGAGTTGTTTCTCTTGCGTATTCTCAATCCCCTCTCTGGCTGCAGTTGCACAGTTTCCCCCCCACGTTCTTAAATATGTTACCACAGAGGCGCTACCACCGTCGCTAATTGGCTCAGCCCTGGCCAGTGATGGCTCCGTCTTGAAGCTGGCTGGCATTGGCTCTATCAGGCATAGGGGATGCTTCTAGCAGCAGAGGTGTGAATCATCTCCAGTCCAGAAAAGGAGAAAAAGAACAGCGGCACAAAATGTCTTATACCTCTCCCTTTTAAGCATCAATACAAGAAATTGGGACCTTTCCATCTTAAGAGGGATTTTTTCCTGTAAATTTCTATCAGCTAGAGACAAGTTGGACTGTACGGGGCCTTATACAGGCTAGAGTTTAGAGCAGACTTTATCCAGAGGACATTACAACCAAGAATTTGTATTGAAGGAATAATGGAACTTTACAGGATGTTTTTATTTATTTTTGTATTAGGTCTGCTGAGATGGAGTTAATCTTCTCTATAGCAGCCCTCTTAGTGCAGTTCTTTGTATTGGTAGCTAGAAAGGTGTTGATAATGCACCAGTGTTTTGGCTACGGCTGAGCAGTGCTCCCACAGCATCAAGACTGTCTTTCCAGCATTTCCCCCCCTTCACCGGTAGGCTGGGGGTGGGCAAGATCTTGGGAGGGGACATAGCCAGGACAGCTGACCCAAACTGACCAAAGGGATATTCCGTACTGTATGATGTTGGCTCATCAATAAAAGCTAAGAGAAAAGAGGATGAAGGAGGGGTATTTGTTATTTACATTTATCTTCCAGAGCAACTGCTACATGTACCAAAACCCTGCTTCTCAGGAAGTGGCTGGACATCTCCTGCTGATGGGAATAAGAGAATATAATCTTTGTTTTCCTTTTCCTTCTGCATGCGGCCTTTGCTTTTGTTTTGTTTTTATTAAACTGCCTTTTTCTTGAACCATAAGTTTTTTTCCTTGTCGTTTTTTTCCTGCCTCTCCTGCTGAGGAGGGAAATGATAGAGTGGCTTGGTGATACCTGGCATCCAGCCAAGGTCACCTCACTTTTTTTTTTAGTTATGACAAGTTACATGGCTGATTAGAACCTTCCTGGGTGCCAATTTATGTCTTCATACCTCATAAGAAATAATTACAAATACCCTATGACTTTAATGTGTCTGTGTTGCAACAGAAGTCAGTTAGAGACTTCAGGTGCAGAGTCTTGTTTTTGGGTATTAATCCTTTCCCCTGAACTGCCAGGCATTGTAGGGAGAAGATACTTGGAGTAAGTATTCTGCCCCAGCTTGAGCTGGTGAGTAATCCTGCACTCCCATTACTTTTTATGGTGAGTCAGGAGACCTCTTTTCTTGATACCACTGTTAGTGAGGGGTTGTACTGCATTAGGAAAATTCTTATTTCCTTTTTTCCTCATATAAATCTGTCTTGCCTGACATGTACCTAGTTTAGGAACTGGTTTTCATTTCCACTGCTCAGCTTACTAAACTGTAACTTAACTAAAGGTAAACTTTAATTGTCTCAAGATCTTTTAGATTTCATGTTTTCCTTCCTGTGAGGTTGACTAATGACAGTTGAAGACCAATTACTCCAATGCACTTGCAGGGACAAAAGCCATGAATAACTGTTCTTCATATATCCCGTTATTAGAAAGGACCACAAACAAAAGCAAGGGTTAAGTTGAAGCCATGTTTTAAGGGACATGTACTGGATCTGGCAGTTGTTTTAAGCATATAATAGTTTGCTGCAATTAGAAATGAGCATTATCACTTCAATTAGCCTTAGGCATCATCTTTCCTCTCCTATTTAGATCATATATCAGCACTGGTAGTTCATGTTGTACTTCTAAGTAATGTACATCAAATCTACTCCACTGTTTCATTTTTCCATCTTAAAGCCTATTTGACACACTAAAATGTGTTTCATTTTACACAAAATAATTACTCGTATATTAATTGTGCACTCATCTTTCCTTCAGTGCTCTGTGTTACCTGATTATGTTGAATAGAAGTCTGTATATTACTGACTTCCAATTCTGTTACATACTAAACAGAGCCATTATGAATCCTGTTTATAATGGTGCCATTAAAAATGATGTGCTGTCAAGAATATCTTATAATGATGGTAGAGAATGTGTGTTTTCAAAGATATTTAATGACTATATGGTTTTAAAACTGCAATGGAATACTTTTAATGGATTCCAATATAATAACTCAATCATATCTTGCTTGACTTAGTTACATTATATCCATGCTAACTGTGTTTTATGAAAAACCACAGTTAGCTCTGGAATATTTTTCCCCCTCCCAGACTTTGGGCATTGTTCATGTTTAGATTTTATATAAGTATTTATCTGAGACATTCTTTTCTGGATGATGTTTTTTCCACCAGATTTGTTATGTGGTTAAATAGGTACAATGCAAAACACTTATAATGTGCAATTGTAATTCTAAGTGATAAACAACATTAGAAAACCTATGAGCTCTCTTAAAAGGAGAATAACACATTCCTAATGGGTGAAATACTGCCAGTAGTTATTAGTACTTCAGATGATTCCCAATGCAACAGAAGTGCTGCAATTGCATGGAACACAGAACAAGAACAAGGAAGGATCTGTATCTTTGCTGCAACCAGGAAAGAAACAGTGACTCTAGAAGATAATTTGGGGAGGGAGAGACCTAGGTGGGTCCATGACTGTGGAATTTAAAAGCACTGAAGACAAGATATCCAAGACTGCTGTTCCATCCCAAAGATAATTCTGGGGGCTTTCTGACCTAACATTGCTTTTGACAGTTGCATAACAAGACAGAGTATGACAGAAGTTTTTTCTCTCCCTTACTTCTTACAGCCATCCATAGCTGAAGGAGAGTGTGGCCATCAGGCAACAGGACATATGATAAAATATCATAATTATTATTGGAGTGACTAGTGGAATACTTAGTTTTCCAAGTCTCACATCGGATTTTTTTTTTTTTTTTTACACTGTCAATAATATCTGTTCTTTGACAGTCTGGCTGCAAACTTTCAACAGCACTGGGATTCTGCTTCAATTTCATGTAACATCATAGTTCCTATGGGTTTGGATTTTTTCTTTTCCTGTTTTCTTGGTAGTCTCCTGACACAGAGTCTATTTATTTGGGTTTTGTTGTGTGCAGAGAACTTAGGAGCCTAATGAAAATTATCTCAAGATGCATTATCTCTCTGCTGGCTTTACTGCTCCCTGAGAAAAAATGCAAGTGATCCTTTTTTTCTTTTTTTAGCAAGTGAGTTGCAGGATAATCACTTATTGTCCTAATAGGCATTTATATGGAACTTTTTTACCAAAATGGCTCGGCACTTGACTGATACAAATTAATTTTCATAGGGTGGGAGCAGTATCAGTGCCTTTCATTAGTGGTAAACTAAGGTACGTTAAGTTGTGAATACAGTAGACCTGAGGCTAGGATGCTAATTTCTAATCATGTTTCAGTCACATTATGTAATGTTCAATGTCAATGAAAATACAATATAAATAAAATTTACCACTTCTTGTGATCTTTTGCAAAAAAACAGGTGAATGAGAAGACACCTAGACTTGTGTGTTTAGACACAAGATCTGATTCTTAGATATTTAGGTATGATACAAATGACCTATTGGAAAAAACCTAACTTCTGCTCTATCTGCTGTAGCCAGGCCCTGTATTTTCATTGTCACTAGGGCTGTTTGCAGGCAAGGGAGATGAAGTAATTAAATGTCCCATATCTATTCCACCAACACTAGCATGGGGAGAGTTATTGGAGAAATGAATTGGCGAATGATACGGGCTTCTTATCAACAGCCGTCTGCTTCGTGATGCATTGATAGAAAACCTTTCTCAAATATAACATCAGTTGGAAGTAGTGTATGTTTATGGTATTCCAGAGTTCAATTCTGTAAGACAAAATTCTATACCATCAGGGTATTTTTTTGTTACTGAATGACAGCGACAGTATTGTTCTTCTCCCAGATATGTTCACACTGCCATAATGTTGTTGTACGTTGTTCAGATAAGCTAGTTTCTTTCTCAAGGCAAAAAGCATACAGAGCCCTAAGTAAATAGTAAGAAAATAAAGAACCCTAAAACAAGTCTGAATATTCAGTACTTTAAAATTAAGAAAATGAAGAATATAAAATTGTTACTCCCAGTACCTACTGTTGTCTAGATTTCTTATACATTTCACTGAAAAAACATTTAACCAGACTTTTTTTCTCAAAAGTTCTCTTCACGTTCTCTAGTAGAATCAGTGACTTAAATATTAGAGTATGGTTATGTCCCTGATGAAGAGAAAAGTGCTTTTAGAGCACAAGCCTATAACTTTAGAAATTCTCTTGTAGCTTTTTTTTTTTTTTTTTTTTTTTTTTTTTATGAAATATTGGTTTTGGGGGGCCCCCAAAANNNNTAAGGAAAATGTGGTTTTGGAGCTCCCCAAAAGTGAAGCTTTATTTTCTGTACTGTTAGCTCTGTAAATTTTCAAGGTGCATCAGATTAGGCTGTGATTTATCTCAGGGAGCCTGACTGAAATAATTCTTCAGTGGTTTTAGTGGGACAATCCACTAAAGAGAGGAAATTTGTTAAAATATGCTGGCAAATGCAAGGTTTGGCCATATAGCCAAATAGCCAAGATAAAAAATAAGCAATGTGTACATATTCCCCGTTTAATTAAATAAGAGCAAACCAATGCTGCTTTAATTCATGTTTCTAAGTTTATTTTCACTTTTATCTAAGGATACAAAGTCTCCACCTGAATTGGACAATGATTTTTAGATCATAAACATTTCTTTCTACTTTACAGTAATTTATCATACTGAAAACCAATTTAAAGCTTAAGAGAGTTTGAGAAAATAAATAATACTTATTATTCTAGGTCACTCTTTTAAGATTAATGTAATTCTGTTGGGAATTTAGAGGAATGTTGAGGAAAGGAGATGCATGTCTTTGTTATTATGGCCCTTCTTTCTGTCTGTAACTTCTGATGCATGCTGTGTTCACCTATCCTGTCCTGGATCTTCTTGTGCCCTTTTTCCTGGAGGTTACGGTATCATTGCTTCTCCCAGAACAATGAATCATGTAATCGTTCTCAAACTGTCATTTGGAGTGAAGTGAGTTTTTCAGGGACATATTAGTCTAATTCATTTTTGACTGAACCAGAGTTAGGGATGAATATGTGAATTAATATTCTGGACCAGCTGAGAGGGTAGGAACCTTTTAAATTGGAACAGTATGTGTGAACAGCTGCAGGTATTTATCACTTGATTGTCATCTTTTTTTTTCCATTTACAGGATGAGACACAGGTTGTTGACTGGAGTATAATCTACACTATTTCATTGCGGAAGTTGTGTTATGATTATACATGTCCCAGAAATGCACTGTAGTTAATGACAGTCATGCACTCTGACCCATATGGTTTTTTCTTGCTTTGTATATATAAAAAAAAATCTAATTACAAAACCACATTAAATATCATGCAAAATAATAGATTAGAATCCAAATTAACATTAGGCTGTTAGCCTAAAGCTGCTAATGCAGTGGCTGAACTTTGCAAAAGGATTTTAATAGAGCTTCGACTGCCTTTATCATGGATCTTTTACATTAAATTTACATTAAACACATTATTAAGCAAAGCAATAGTCCTGTGACATAATTCTGATTAATAATGTGAAGTATTGTGCAATGAACTTGGAGGGAAAGTTCATTCTTTTTATTTTGATTATCATTTAAGGAGACAAATCAGGTTCATACATTTGTGGCATTCTCCATTTAGCTACAAGTATGATCCTGACTTGGGATGCACACATGATTTTTGGTTGGTGTATTAAAAAACCCTCAAATATTATAGAACTTTGCTATATTTAAAATAATATCTCATTAAGAATCTTAAATTTAGTCAGTTCTCACAAAAATATTATATTCAGAATACCACCTTGTATAATTTCTTGTTGGTGTGTCTTCAACAATAGGACGAGCCACCCATATGAAAGGCCAGATTTTCAAAGAAGTCCAGCACCTGATAGCTTCCCTAAATGAGCTTTGAAAAGGTTTTTAACACAGATAACAAATATGTGGGAGACCTTTGTTTGTACAACTTTTCATTCAAGATACACACAATATCCATTTGTAAGTGGAGCATTGCTCATTAATCTCATGATAGGAACAATGGACTAACGTTTTTCAATGTGGTAGGTTACAACTGGAGATTTATATTCTTCAATAGTAATAAACGGATATTGAAAACTGACCTAGTTTTATGCAATTGTAGGTAAAAGCCATCATGGTACAAGAATTCTTTTTCGAAAAGTTTAGAACTTAATGGATTTTAAAAGGTTGAGAAACACTGACCTGCACAACAATAGTATGGTAGTTTGGTATCTCCTAATGAAATACGCAAACAACCAGTAAACATTGCAGGAAACCATCTGCTGAAAGGAGGGTTCATAAATTTCAGCCTTCTGGGATTGAGATGACTCCCTGTAACTCAGGTACAATCACCTAGACAGATTTATGGCTTAAAACACTTGGTTCATTGTAGATACCTACATCTTTCAAAGCTAAAGCATGGCTGAAGTTGTTAGTACTCCACATAGTACAGTGCAGATGTGTGTTAGGAAGCTGAGAACCCTTTTCTTTGTTGGAGACTCCTGAAGCAGACAACAGGACGAATCTGCAAGATGGTTGAACTGCTCCAAAGCCACCAAGATGGCAGTAATTCTGCCTATGCACCAAGAAAGCTTCAGGCTGGGGAACTTCGTGGACAGAAATACAGCGTCTTTGAGATGTTAGCAGCTGAAGGGGTTAAACAAAGCTTTTTAGAACCCCTGTCTTAGATTTAAATGTCTAAATCTCATTTTAGTTTTTGTCCAAACCTGGGCCTGATACACTAGGATGAAATGGGTCACATACATATCCAAGATATGTATCACAAGAGGGCAGTGCTAAACTGGGAACTAAAGTTTTATTTTGATGTGTAATTCATGTGTATGGAAAAAGCTGCTTTTGTTCTGCATCAAATATTACTATTTAAAAATATATTTATTTTATTGAAACTAGTGTACATCAATGAGAAACAGGACACTTTTAGTTGAAAAGAACTGTAAAACATTACTTGTTGGAGTTCAGAAGAAAGATTTTGTTCTCAATTGTACAGACCCTGAAAGATATTTTGTTAGTGTTTCTCCTTAAGAATATGTCAGATTTCAAAAATAAATTATTTGACAAGTTATTTGACATATTTTGTGCTTAGCCTCCTCAGAACCCCAGGTTCTCGCTTTTAGGTGACTGGAAAAGGCATGCTCTGTACATGGTCTGTGCTGCTTCTCCGGGGAAGTAAGTGTTGCTTTAGAAGCCATGGCCTGTGTCATGTATAGAGGCATGGCACACAAAGAGTTATGGTAATTTGCATAAAAATGCCAGTAAAGTGTAAACGCTGCTTCATTAATATGAATGAAGTTCACAGGATATTTACAAATTACACAAAGCCCCCCATTTAAAAAAATATATATTTGATGCAAGTCACACACACAGTGTGTATGTGAAGCAGTTTCTGATACTGGCATAACATGGCATGACAAGAAGTAAATATAATGGTTGTCTTCATCTTCATTGACACAGGAACTTAGATTGGGTACTGACAGTAACAGATGTAGCAGTGGATATTAGTTGAAATGAACTCCAGTATAGTATATCATGGTAATAGGCTTTGTCAATATGAAGCATGCTGTAAAAGCAGGGACTTAAATCTGCGTGAGGAAGTGAAAAAAAGGTCAGATTGAAAAGGATGTGTCCTTAGTGGTAATATGAGGCTTGTGCCTTTCCAGGAAGTGAGATGCACCATACACAGGAAATAATGAGAGTATGAAGCATTAAAAGTATTTTATTAATGAGAGACTGTTTTCTTGTTAGTCTGTGACAATGAGAAAGATGGAGGCGTCTATGGGATCAAAACTGTGATCTAGTACACAGTAATATCATGTAAAATTATGTCAGGCATTAAGACTTACTTATAATAAAGCATATACAAGTAAATCTATAGAGACTTATGCACGAAAAGTGATGCTTCTCTTTCTTTCTCACTTGTGAATCACCCACATGAGAGTGTAGTTTGTCATGAGCTGAATGAAATATAAAAGTCTTTCTCTGGATATTATGCATTTATCATTAATTTTTATGGTATGAAAAATACAGTATCTACACCTAAGTTGGAAAATGAATTGCATCAACTTCACTTAAAGCTTTAAGGCATTTATTTTAAAATACTGCAGTCCAATTCAAGAACACAGTGGTCTGGTATCATAGATATTTAGCTTCACAACAATGAGCTCATCTTTTCATGAAGAATTAAATTCCTAACCAATCCCACCGTAAAACAATATCATGAGCACTAGGCCATTTTTTACACTTTAATTACTATCATAAACCTAAATATCAAACTATAATTTTATAACTATTCAGATTGCTCAGTTATACTTTGTGAAGAATTAGAATTTGGAGAGTTGGGTGGTCTGTGTTTTATTTTAATAAGAGGCAAAGCTATATTTTTCCATGGATTAAGTCCAACACAGAGAGAACTGTCAGTGTGAAAACAATAGAATTTATCTCCACTGATGTAGCTTGACATATGAACAAGAGCCTGAATTGTTGCCATGGCAATAAATGTGTAGGACTTATGCATGCATTTTCTGCTATAGGATTTTGATTAATGGCATTGACTAAA
The DNA here is from genome assembly GCA_013400535.1 of Scopus umbretta. Classification (NCBI taxonomy): domain Eukaryota; kingdom Metazoa; phylum Chordata; class Aves; order Pelecaniformes; family Scopidae; genus Scopus; species Scopus umbretta. The sequence continues at coordinate 11,234 of VZTL01007042.1, forward strand.
TAGTCTGAAGTAGAAGAAACACTGCGGCAGGCCTGAGAATAGAGACAGCCTGGAATGGGTATGCACACCCTACTGCACACTTTTACTGGTAAAATAAACTGTGGTTGAAATTGGAGTTGTCAAGTCTCCAGTAAAGTATGAATTGAGGATTTAGCACTTACACTTAGTGTGAGAATTTGAAACGAAACGACAGTCTCTTGAACATGAACTGTATTGGAACACTTTTCTATT
>VZTL01007043.1:1637-12948 GCA_013400535.1 Scopus umbretta
AAAATCCCCAGTGATTTAAGTATTTCAGAATACTGCTGTAGCTCCTGTCATGATGTTTATCACATTAAAAGTAAACTATTTTTGCAAATTAAAGCCTCCAGTAAGTTAATGGAAAAAACAATTACTGGCAAGAAGCAAATGGCATGATCCATTCCACATCACACACAGCAGTCCAAGACAACAGTGAAGCAACTAAACTAAAGTGGCAGATGCAGAAGAAAAGAAAATTGCGTACCTTATGTTTTCCCTTCATTCTGCATGTGTCTACATCAGCTTGTCTAGATTTCCATGTCAATTTCTGCAAGGATCAAGAAAAATCAATTAGAGCCCAGAGGCTGTTGTATTTGATTTCAAAAGTCCCTTAGGGGAGACTAGCTGTTGAACATACATTTATTGAAAGCTTTCTGCACCCTTTCTCTGTGATTAATTCCCCACAACAATGAAAGGAGCATTCAGTTAATTTTGTGTTGCCATCTATTTATTAGACTAGAAACCTATTCCCTTTTTTTAAAGCCTAAACCAATGGAATTCAGCAATAGGCCAACTTCCAAAACTATGTGCACTTTTCTTAAAAGTACAAGATGCTGTCTTCTTTTAATTTGATATTGTTCTGCAAATCAGAATAAACATTTATGGACTATAAACCCTAACTGGATTCTAAATGAAATATATATTCTGGAAGATGACACTTTAAATTAGCAAAGAAATTAAATTCAGGTAATTCTTATAATTTCAAGTCAGCTAACAGGCTCACTGAGCCCTCCGCCTATCAAGATATTGCTGACTCTATCTGCTAATACTCTTCCTCCAGAACATTTAAAGGTAAAGCCTGGACTTTTTTGCAATGAGTTTCAGGAGTGGTCAAATGTGGTAGGCTGATTAATTAAAATAAAACTTTATTTAAAAACATATAGCCTAATATAGTAACACCTTAGACACTATAGCCATGACAGTCCTGACAGTGTTTTCCATGAGGCACTGTGCATCCATGAAGGGCCCCAAACTGAAAGAGTAACCATGACTATTCATTTCCATTACAACGCTGTGCCCTCACTTTTTGACAAGTAATTGGTCATAAGCTCATCTTCAGCATCATTCATAGTTATAATGAAACACTCTCCACTCCTACAGTGGAATTCATCCAAAGCCCAAATTCATATGCTCTTCTGCTGGACAAAGGCTGTGTTTGGCACATATTATACAATGTGTATGCAACACGAAGGAGCTGAAGGGAGATTATTTCTGATATGTTTATGTTAGTATACAACCTGCTAATGCAGACAAAGCTCTTGGTTTGAATGTAATTTCCCATGGAGATAATGTGAATACATCTACAAAGTGATGTTGTAATAAGATTTTATTTAGTAGAGTACTTGCATGAGTGAATAAAATTTGTGTGCATGAAAATATGTAAAAATCACTTGCTTTTTATGATGAAAGTTTCAGTATACTTAATTGGGATAGTATAGCTGTTACAGAAAACTGCTGAATATAAATGATTAGATGTTTGACAGATGTTCCATCAGGGACCTCACTATATTTCAGTATGGATTGCTTATCAGCCTAGCTAAATCACTTATCAGAAATTCAGACAGGACGTGATTGCTATTCTAGCTTTCCCCAAATATGATTAGCAATGCCATCTTACTTGCTTATTACAGATTTTACAGCAGTGCTGGCAAGTTGTTTGAAACAATGTCATCTTCCTATTTATTTGAAGCTTGTTCTAGTGTCCTTGGTTTCGGGATTATGACAAAAGCTACTTACTTTGCTAAAATAAATTTCTTCTGTATGTGATGTGTCCATATCAACAGTATAAATATGGTCCCTGTAAACAAAGGCAAATGAATGCAAAGTCAAATGGAGTAGTCAGACAGTTCATTTTCCACGAAGAGAGCTATCTATCACAAGATAATCCATAATCCATTCAAAAAAAGATCACAGGTCTTACCAGGGAACATTACTGACAGCACCGCCTGCTTCTCCCAGAAAGCACTTTCATATATAAACTATCTTCCTTCCCATTAAGAAAAAAAGAAAAATGCTACAAAACTTCAAAGCAAGACTCTTTCTCAAAAGCAGTTATTTGAACAAATGAGATTTTGGAAAGGAGATGAGCCTCATTTCATTTCTGCTCTATAGGTCCTACAGCAGATACCATGATCTAGCATGCAGATGTTTTTGCGTATCCTGTAATCAGCTGCAATAGTTCTTAGGCAGCCTTTGCCAGATTCCTGGGCTGGCAGTCACTGTGCCACATTTAGCCGTTCAGGGTTAAAAAGATGTTAATGCTTCTTTCCTTTTTATTTTTTTTTTTTAAATTATGCATCTAACCTCAGCTGTGATAATTTGATTGACAACATGGTAGGCAAAAGGCTGACAGCCACAAAACTATTCCCAGAAATTCTTCTCTTCACACACTGGTGGCCAAACTAAACTGTAAAATACTCCTGAAAAAAGTTCACATTTCTTGCTTGCATGTACTTTTCTGTTTTCCTGAGAACCTCCCCCTCTCTACAATTAGCTGCTGAACTCCCCTTGAAAAAAGGAAATAGACTCAGGTAAAGAGGTATTTTTGAACGTTCTCCTCTGTGTAAGCTGAGAACAAGGACATCTCTGTATGGAACCTAAAATCTGAAAAAACCCCACCAACCAACAATGCTGCAGTAACCACCACATCAAATTGGGACTGATCATCTCATTTTTCCTTGAAATAACATTGACTTTTTCCAAAATGCAGGAAGCTGTGCAGCTGGAGCATGATCCACAGCATTGGAGGGGCCTGCTGAAACTAGGGTACAGATGCTGTTTCCATTTCAGAAATCCCTACTCTCAAGGTTAGCTTCATTTTATTGGGTTTTGGGCAAACAGTGCTAATCTCTTAAATAAAGCAAACACAAAACACTGCTATAAGATGAATAAGCAACACCTCTCTCCCATGGAGAAAAGAGGCAGCATTGTTGTGGGGAGCTGGCTTTTAAAAATCTATTGTCTGCTATGGCGCTTGAGGCTGTTTGCTTTGTAAGATGCCAAACTGAGGAGTTGTGGGTTTTCTTCTCCTCCAGACTCTGTAAAACCAGAGCTGTCATTTACTTCCACTATTGGTTTAATGCTTCAGTTTATTATTTGCCTGACTTTACTGGCAGAGCAGTGCTCAGGGTTGGTGCTGGACTAAAATTACCTATTAGCGTGATATCAGCTTCATAGATTACTGCACGGTTCCCTTTTTATGTACATCACTCTTTGTTACTGTCACTCCTACTATATAAAAGTGGGAACAAAATCTCTTGAATTGCAAATTAGGTGCGGCTGGAGCTCTGAAAACCTTCTTCTAGCACAGCTCTTGATTTTAATCATCAGTCCTGCTTTCCAGTGGTTATGATTTTTTTCTTTTTAAACAAGACAATTAGAAAATACAGTGGTGGTATTCAGAATGAGGCTTGAGTTATTTAGTTCCACTCTCAATAAAACAGCTTTCAGGTGACTTACTTTCTGGTTCAAGAAACAGTTCAAAGAAAACTCATAAGCTAAGTTATGGGATCATCTGAAAGCGGGTTAGTATCAGGCAAATTACATATAATTTTTTCATGACATACATGAAATGTAGTTGCTGACAATGTCAACAGAGAGCAAAAGAGCTGTCAAATTCAGGGGAGGGCTCTCTAACCACAGACAATGCAGGATTGTCCTTGCCCTCCTTTTCCCACTGCTGCCCAACTCCAACTATCTACTAGCTGTGGTATGCGTACAGCTTGCTGCTAATTAAGTTATTCTAACACAAATTGACTTAATCCTAGAGCTTCCGTTTTTCCCACCTCCAGTCAGCAGCACCGAGTTTTGTTGCCATGGCATAATCTTGTGGAGGAAGGGAATTTAAATAATGCCACCGGCTGTGCATGACCCTTGGCCACTCAGTGCATCGTCTGGAAACGGTGCAACTGCAAATGAGGAGGGAGCCATCCTGATGCTTCGTGGGCTCAATAAACCATTTTGTACATACACTTCAGGGGTGACAGATAATGTGAACAAAACCTGCCACTGCACAAGACAATGGGAGGAGGAGACATGGCAAACTTAGAAAAGGGTGTGTGTGACTGGGTGTGGGTGAGTGTGAGAGAGACAGCGAGGGAGTACCCTTCCCACGAGAAAAAAGAAAACAGAGCTGGTTCTTTGCAGACTACAAGCCAGATATTCAGACAGCATGGCTTCATAGGCTTCTGCTGAGTTATTCTAATTTATACCGGCTGGATACCTCTGCCTGATAATATGAAATAAAGTCCTTCCAAAGCAACACAAAATTTTGTTTGGTAGTAGCTAAAACAACAGTCACATATCCTGTATGACAAAATAAGCAACTGACAGACAAATTTTGTTGTACACCAGTCACTCAGTAATAAAGCGTTAGCGGTTCTCAAATCTGAGTTAGTCCTTTCCTGTGCAAGGAAACTGTCTGCAAAGTAACTGCTGGATTTTCTAAAACAGGCAAACAAACAAAAAAACCCAACACAAACCCAACAACCCCATAATAAAAACTCTTAATGTTTAATCATTTCTTTTGATTGCTTTTCAGTTAATTGGGTACAAACGTAAACTTAGCATCGCCATATTTCAATGTCAAAAAAACCAACATGAAAGCAACATCTGATATGATAGCTAAGGGATTTATGTTAGCTACAGTTTTCAATGAATCTTGTTACTAATCTCTTTGAGAAACACCTTTGACTGTGTACATATTTGCCTCAGTCTCTAGATTTACTGCTAACTCTAAAGGAGATGCAGTATCGCAGTTATAAACTTTCATTCATACTAGTTATCAAAGGGTGACTCATTTTCTGCAGTTTATTACTTTAAAGATAAAAATGACCTTTGAATTTTAATGTGTATCACATAGGCTTCTCAGGCCAGGAAGGACTTAATTCAGTAACATGTGGATGGGGAAAAAGAATATGTCAAAGACTTTCTGAGTTACCACAGGAAAAAAGTGTAAGAAGATTTTTTGGGCTTGTGTAAGTACAAAACAGACCAGGTCTTTATTGTTTTTTGTAGGTCACTAGACACCCTAGGAGTATATAAGCAGTCTCACTGTAGTAAACTTTTTATACAAATTTATAGCCACATAATATGTAAGAATGCACATTCACATACCAGCACACATACCATACCCCAAATATTAGCATTCTTTATATAATTTGTGCACACAGTGGTTTCATATGCCAAAGTGTTTTGCTGGGTTTTCCTACTGTAATACTGGTTGCTCAGGCACTGCGACAGTCTAATCGCGTCAATCTCAGTCTGGGAACAAACGATGAATACAGGCAGAGCAAAATCCACAAAGCGGATTTACCACCTTCTCACTGCAAATGATTTCCTAATTTAAAGGAAAACAAATAAGGAAAGCAAAGGAAACTCAGCCATGAAAAGGAGGAAATCCTGCCACCACCTTTCAAACCCTACAGCCCGCTCCCCCGCCCCGCTCATTATCACACTAAATGCAGTAAAAATACTAAGCCCGGAGCTCAGGCAAAGCACAGGGAGGCCTTGCTGTGGGGCTGACCACTCTGTGCCCTACAACCAATGCCACCGCAGCTCCCCATGGAAGGATGCACATTCTTTGTCCGGACTTGGTGCAAGGGCTTGGCACGAGTGAGAACCCAGAGCTCTGCCATCCAGATCCCTTACAAACTGGCATATGTGAGAAGCCCAAAGAAGGTGCACTTAGCTGGTAAGGCTGCAATGCCTGGGTAGGTCAACAGATAGAAGCGTGGTCTTCCTGCAGCCAGGGACAGGACTATATTAAAATGGCACTGAGTGACTCCGCTGGTGTAACACAACTAATTACTTGGTACTGAGAAGAGATCAACAGGGAGATCTCTACCACAGGACACATCCGACCACCCAGAAGATGGGGAGTGGTTGTTTGAGAAGGAAGCCAGGCAGCTCCTGGAGGCTGCCAAGAGCTTTGAGGACAGGGCTGGTGGCAAGAGGCTGCCTGTTCAGCAGCTGTTCCCTCTTAGCTCCTGGCCATCCCACCCACCAGTTCTCCCATCTGCAGCAACAGCCTAGCTCTCTGTGGCACAAGCAGAAGGGTGTGTATTTCTCTGATGGAGGAGAAGGACCAGAAAACCAGCAGGAAACAAGCTGCTATTGGAGGGGCAGTTTGCAGGGAGGTCCCAAAGAGGATCTTGGTCCAACAGCTCCTAAAGTAGCCTAGCGACCCTTGCTAATCTGGATCCTTCTTGCACTTACCCTGTGTCCATCAAGTAATTCCCACTCTAAGATCATCAATCTCCTTTGCTAATAATAGGCAGGGAGAAGAAGTGTTAATGTCTGATCTGTGCCAGGTTGGCAGCTGTATAAATCTGTGTAGCTCCACTGAAGCTTATGATGCCATGCTGAGCTATGTAAACTGAATGGGTGGCTCTATATGCAATTTTTATAAAAAGGCATGTGCTTGTATCAGCACGGTATAGCTCTCCAAAAAAATCCAGACACCAAATCCAATGTATCTTGCTGAGTACATCAAAAGAACAGCAGCAGATGTGTTTGCCTATTTTTTTGTCTTAGGGTATTAAAAACATGCCTAAATGAGCAACATTACGGTTTAATAACTCTTATCCGAACATGGATTTGTGTACCAGCAGAATCATTCTCTAAAAGATGTCATTAATGGTGTGCACGAACAAAACTACAGGATGAGGACAGACCCTCTCCTCGATGGGTCTCAACAACTTCTCTGGCAACTTCCCTTTTACTGGACTCAAAGGAAGGCAGGGGAGTGTAGTCCTAAAAGGACTGTCTCAGCATCTCGCAAAACTGAACCTTTGTTGACCAGCTAACAAGGTTTCCAATATGTCTTACTAACAGGCTGCAAAGCTCTCTCTGAGTGTGAGAAAATCCTAAAAATAACATGTCCAGCAGAGATAACTCAGAATATACCTCATCTTCTCCTTCCTCCTCTGAAACCAGCAAGGGAGGAGTGGCCAAGCAGGGGACTACTGACCTAGCAGCAACGTAGAGGGTCCTGTTCATGACCATGACCAGCTGGATGTCGAGCCGGTGCCTCTGCGTGGTGTTCCGCCCTGGTTTGTGACCCACAAACACCGGATACTGTCTTGTATCTGCAGGAAGGGGGAAAAAAAACAGGGTCAAAAGAGAATCACAAACTGAAACTGTGCTAACATGGAGCAGCACTATGGGGCCCAGTTACAGCCAAAACCTGTGGTTCCTGTTTTGCACCAGCACCACAGCCTGGGGTTGGAAGGCATGAGCACAGAGGGCTGGAGAGTTCTTCAAGGTTACAGTCTTTGCAGCTGCAAAGGAGAAAGTCATCACCCTTGTAGAAGACAAAAATTGTGAGTTTTTTTAGAGCACAAAGCTGTTCTAGAGCTCTTGGCACATAGGTACATGGCACTTTCTCACAGTTTTTCTTTCACTGCTTGCAAAGATTAAATGCTTGCTGCTCCTGACTGCCAATGGGTGTCTAGCAGGACAAAGCTGTTTCACAGTGGCCCATCAATCATCACAATGACTGGACTGGTAGTGGTTAAAGCAAAAGACTTGGCTCTCCTTGGTTCAGACTGCCAGCTCCCTAGGTTTCCTAGAGGATTGGACAGCCATCGTAGAACAGCTGTGGGGATTTCTGAGAAACAGTGGGAAACCACCACTTGAACTTTATAAAATGAAAGTCACTGCATATTATTTTGGCAACCACTCTGATACTCCAGTTGTTCTGGCATCTGGACAACAATACTGACTGGAAGACCTGTACTGAGCTTATGCTATCAAGACAGCTTTCCTCCCCACTCTATCAGTCAGCAAGAGGATCTATTCATTCTTTTCCCGTAATTTCTTTGGTGAGACTTCAGCATACACAGGGTGTGCTGCTGCTCCCCAGATGATCTGTGTGTACAACCTGTAAAAACAGTGAACACTTCTGACCAAGGTCCACCTTGCTGTAAGACTTCATATGTGTACATGATCATGACACACTAGGGAGCTAGTTAAGTAAACAAAACAAGTTAGAAGACAGGAGGAGGATAAACCTCTTATGAACTTCATCATCAATACAGAACTGCTGCATGTGCATGGTACACACAGCTGACTAGCATCTAGCTATGCCATTGATGGTTTCCCCATCAATATGCTTTCCCAGGAACCTGGAGCTGTTTGAGGGAGTCTGTTTCTCCAGAAACACAGCTACTGCTGTAGTGTTTTCAGCTATTGTCCTCTAAAAGCCTTTTCCCTATTAAGCTTGGTCAAGGTATTGATTCACATCATAGCTTCAGCAAAGCACTTGAGAGTGCCATGGATCAGAAAGCCTGCTGTTAAAACTGTATAGAAACAGGAACTTCACTGCAAATCAGATGCTGAGAACTCTTGGAGAAACAAATTAAGATAGCCTAGGCAGGATTTACATTCAGAAACTTAAGCCTTCTGACTATGTCCTACATGCAAAATGCCAAGTTTAACTGTCAAGCTGTTCTCTGTCCAGTACTGCTTCCTCTGTAACTCATGGATCTAGCATTAGCTGGGGGCTTGTACATTCAAGTCCATTTCAGCATGCCATGCTGCAGAAGAAGTTATCCTACGTTCTATTTCTCCAAAAGGATCAAGACTGGCCATTTCTGCATTACCAAGGACAATTAGCATCACGCTTCTGGAGGGTGAATATGTTGGTGCTGAAGACCTAGTGTTCACACTGCTTCCCAGCAGCTCTGTCCTGTTCTTGTATTCCAGATGCCTATTAGCATTTGGAGCTGTTAGCATCTGGAGCTATTAGCATCAAGTGCACCCCTGGAGTCTGTCTTTCAGCTTGGTCTTACCCAAGACAAACAAATTTATGGGTGTCAAGGCCACCCCAAAGCACAGTAAGCAAGGACAATCAAGAGATTAACCTTAAATTCAAATTCCTGACCCAAAGTAGGGTTAACATAAACCTACTCATTGCTGACTTGCTACTGCTTAGCATACTTTCACAGACTCAGGTGCTAAAGACTTGCTTTTAAACATCTGAACCTTGGGACTTTGGAAGACTTTTCTTTGCAGTAATCATAATTAAGTTGAGATAAATGTGAAAGAATCAGTTATGCTAAGCCTGACTTGCATGGTGAAATGCACAGGAAACTCTTCACCTGTTTAGCCAGCAAATCTCAATACTGATTTGCAGCTGTCTGTGTTACCCTAGATTTTGCAGAGTTTGCCAATTAATGCTGGTAAGAAAGAAGAGAGATTCTGTTACAAAAGATTCTTTGTTTTGATTTGGTTTTTAGCTACATTTCCAGCTTAGCAAAAAATGGCCAATGCTAAAGTGGAACCCATGAGAGCTTAAATAAGTAAGTTCAATTATTTGTATTAGATCAACAAATTATGTTTTCAGAGCTCAGTTACTTTAGTGTGCTATGCTCGATACTCTGAAGTGCTTCACTGGTTATCCAGAACTACATTTTACAAGTCAGGTGAAGGGCACTTTGATTATGGGCTGGGGAGAAGGCTTCCTTCCTTTGCTGCTGGATAGAGCAAAATACTTGCTGTGATTATGCTACTGAAGTTCTCTGAGGAGAAAGGCTTGGTTTTGGACGATCAAGTAGTTTACCCCAGTAGTCATAAGTCTAAGTCACACTTAGTGTGACTTAACTAAGTCTAAGTTTTCACACATAAGTGTGAAAAAGTCATCTTCCTATATTAATATCTGAGAACGTAATTTGGCTGATCTGGGAGCCATCAAGAGATACAACTTTATTCACTGCAGCTGTGACAAAAATACTGTTGATTTGAAGTCCCCTGAACAGTATTGAGCAAATGAAGTCCTCTGGCCTCTTATACTTACAGTTGCCATGCGAAATACTGATCGGCTCAGAATCTTCTGGGAAACCAGCCCCAGCAAAGTATAGCAGTGTGAAATATAGCAGCAAGGCTTCTGACCTCATAGTAGTTCAGCTGGGAGGCTTCACTTCTTCACTTCACCCTGTGGAAGATAAACAAGGGCTTAAGCACCTTTTGTCAATTTAGTTGTAACCACTGCATACAGAAAGCTATAAAGACTCAATGGAAACTAGAGGGAGCTCCCCTTTTCCTCAAGCCTCTCACTGCACCTGAGGAGGTATGTCATGTTTCTAAGCAGAAACTGCCCTGCCAGGCCAGTTTCCCTTTAGCCCATACTCCAGCAGTGCCACATCTTGCTTGAGGACAGACTTAAGCGTCTGTGAGTTGCAAAGAACCTTCTGCCACAGCTGCTTACATGTAATAAAGAAACTTCATCTCCTGCACTGATTGACAGCTGACAAGAGTTTTTTCAGGAAATATTTTGTTTTCCCTTTCTTTGGTTTACATAATTAGATGATGACATGATGACACACACCATAAATAAAAAAAACCCCACACTACATTATTCTGGTTAAAAAGAGATTATGGGACTGATTCATACCCTGCAGAGTTGTGAATCAAGTGAAGAAACACTGGGAGAGCTTGATGGAGCATGCAGAACATGTCATTGGGCTTTACCATAAAAATATATACCCATAAATTTAGGTGCCATAAAACCAATACTCCAACTTGCGATAAAATAAGGGAGAACAGAACTGCCTAAACCCATTTTTTTTTCCCTGTGTTCCACTGACGCATTCACTCATTCACATTTCATGTACAAAAATATCCCTAAATCTTGAAGATAAAAGGAACCACAGGGGCCTTTGGATACAGTGAAAGAAAACAGCACATAATACAGTAAATAGCTCATAATTCCCAGGCAAATTTCACACAGACGTTGATCTGCAGGGGAAAACATTGTAAAAGTGGGGTTTTCTTTTCATCCCTTCCAGAGTTTCAAACCTTTGATGCCGCCTGCCAAAGATTCCTTTTGAACAAAGCTATTTTACAGTAGTCTGTCAGTCATTCAAGATTTACTGTCAGAAAGTCAAACTTCATAACCTACATAGTCTTTGAAACTTAATTTGGCAAACAATGTGCTAACTTGCCCTTCTGCAACACCATTTAATATTAGATACCTATGTCTCCTTTCTTGATGCCAAAAAAAGCATTAATAAGTCTTGAGTGTTGCATTTTCATTTGTAATTTCACAGACAGAGCTGATTCCTCATCTTTTACCCAATTGAAAAGTGTCACAATAATTAATTTGCATTATCAGATATTTGCTTTCAAATAAAATTTCAAATCCTACAACTGGATTGGAATAGGGACTCTGTTGCAGGGCGATACAGTCCATAAGGACTAATAATTTATTGTACTCTGTGTTTGCCTATTATTATTCAAACACACAAACTGGAAATTTGGCTGATTCTCTATTTCTATTAAC
>VZTL01007045.1:1003-11637 GCA_013400535.1 Scopus umbretta
CTGTTCGGTAGCCTTTGTTGATTTCTTCCACATACATCAGTTTCCCTCTGAGCCTGCATAAATTTCTTACACCCATGAAGTCCTCCATCAAGAAGCTTCACAGATCCACAATCATTCACCTGAAGAACCTCCTCCTTGCAGTTTGAATTTCACTCAGTTTTATATAACCACCCCTCATTCTTGTATTTGAGCAAACTGAACAGTCAATCCCTAGTCAATCTCTCCACATCACTGTGATACTCCACCTCCACATCTCCTATTAATTAAAACACTCATGTGCCTGCAGCCATAATATCAAGAAAGCATTTTCAAAAATTTCAGGCTGCTGTGGAGTACCTCTTCTCCAAGCAACTTAAGCATTCTACCCATTCCCATTAACATGCAGAAGATGACAAGCTTCCAATTTACAAATTGCTTTTGAAAACCTATTCCATGTTTTCTAAGTGTTCCTACTCAGGTATTTTAATTTACCATCATACTTCATATAATCTTCATCTTCTACAGGTTTCTCAGAGCTGCAACTCTTGTTGTAACATTTCTAACCTTGTGTTAACACCAGAAAAACTTTCAATATCCATTACCACCACACAGTCTCAGTATGTATGCTCTGACTTTAAAAAGAGGTTTCTCTTGAAAGACAAGACTTAAGTTTTTTCTGCCCTCTCAAAAAAAGCAGCACTGTGGAAAAGCCAAGCTAGAATTTCTTAAAACTCGTGCTTAGTTCCCAATATGATTTGATTTTGTTAATTTCCATTCCAACATCTCAAACATGCAAAATCACCACCCTCACATACAAACAGAAATGTTGATACACTTCCATTCTAAGGCAAAGTTTTTGAGAATCAATTTTGCACTATAGAAAGAATCCTCTGAAGGATTTCTCCTTGGAGTACTGAATTTTTCCCATCCTCTTGGACAGACATAACCAACTAGTTAAGAGAGTTCTGGATTAAGTGGGGGAAAAAAACCCTGCATTGAAAGTAAAAATGCATCTTCTTAGAATCAAAGCAAACTAAAAAGTATCAAAAAATAATTAGTTTGGAAGTGCTGGACACAAGGTGGATCTATTAAAAGTCTGTTCCAAACAGTGTTGTCTGTACAGGCAAACCACTCAGGAAATTCATCTATTTGGGTCAAAATCTGTCTAAACTAAAATGTAGATTTTATAAACTTATGCTACTTAATTGCTTTATTAAAAAACTGACTGACAATATAGCAACATACCTCCTACCTATGTTTCAGGTAAATCATAGTTCTGATACAGTGAAAGCTTCGAATTATTCAAAGACAAAATCTTAGGAAACACATCTTGTCTCACGGATGCACCAAAATTAACTAGGATTTACCAAAGCTGACCCTGCCCCTCCCCTCATTTCTTAAGTGAGCCCAGAATTAGGATTCAAAAATCTGTTCCCCATACTACATCCTCCGACCTGCGTGCAGGATAGGTCCTTGTACACCCATTTCACTTTTTTTTTTTTTTGAATCATGTTTTAATCCTCAGTGATGCAACTAATTTTTGACAGACCTCAGCTTCCTTGTTTCCAACAAGTAACCAAATCAACTGAGCTGGTAAAAACAGATGTTATGCAGTGCCATGAAGTCAGGTGATGTTGATTCTCACAAAGCCTAGACTTCATCTATTCACTACAGTAAACAGATCAATATACTGTGTTCAGAAAAAGCATGCTAAAACCCAGAAAAAGTCACTTTCAAACTTATTCCCCTGGTATTACATTTTCGGCTTCCTACAGAAACAAAGCTGCATTTAATAAACAAAATCCTCAGAAAACACCATTAAGCCAACAGTGGCTTTGGCTAGAAATTCAACTAATATTCTACCCTTATGTTCACAAAGAGTAACGTGAAGTACAATTTAATTCCTCTTGCTGGAAGAACGCTCTGCGCAAAATTCCAAAGCTAAAAATCAAGTCTACTCTCATGAAGCATTCCTTTCACTTCACAGATCTTTAGGAGTTACATTACTGGCCTACTACTGCTCTGCCTTACACACAAGACATTAAGTGCAATATAATCTTTAGCCACTGAGGTTGACAACCCTGAGCTGAAAAAACCCAAAATGTTCTATCACTACTATGACTGTAAATTAACTATTGAAGTCTGAAATACAAAATTAAATTCCAGACCAGACAGATCTGTTTAAAGCATCTCTCTCCAGTAGCAGTGACACTAACTTTTCAGCCCTGCGCTTTGATATACCTCAGACTACCAAAATGGATCAAAGAACAGTTAGATCATTTAAAAAAGTGTCCTCAATGCGTGGCAAGGCTATTAGCAAAAGCACTCTTACTGTCAGAAGAAAACTAAAGAAAAAAGGTGTGATCTTAGGTTAAAGACACTTTCAGAGTCTATAGTGTTAGAAGTAGCTAGACCACAGCATCTCTGGTACACTAACAGCACAGTCTGCAAACACAAAACTGCTAAGAAAGCATCCATGTTGGACTGAGTCATCTTTTCAGAAGTTCTGTGCAATGTTCACATAACTCTTCTGCTTGTTTCAGTTCAGATTTACCATTTACCCACCAAAGCAGTCAAAGCAGCTCCCTGAAGTGCTGAATTCTGAAATATTTTTTAACAGGTCAATGGTGCTGGCTGGTATAAGAGCCATATTAAGCAGATTACTCTCAAAGCGTCCACAATGAGACTAACTTGGGTTGGCACCTCACAAATGAAACCAAGTCTCTCCCAACAATGTGTCTGACCTATTTAAATGCCAAGGAATACTCTGCAGGTATTCATGGTATTTCACCTACAACTAGAGTAATCAGGCATCTACGGTGTAAAGACTTCGTGTCCTCATTATCACATCTTAGTTTTTGGCAATCTATACTTCTTAGGAACACATTTGTTGCCTGGCCTAGGTATTCCTGGTTCTCTAGCAGTCCAATATAGATGCCCTGACACTGCATGCTTGAGTTCATAATACTTAGAGAACTCTACACTAAAGAGCCACCACTTTAGTGCAAGAAACTCTGGTATTTTACCTTGCAAGGCAGTAAGCATGTTATTTTCACTGAAGTTAACTCTGGCAATCAAAGCCAGCATAATCACCCATATTTGTCTTCTCCAGGTTTACCTCCTGGCATTGGAAATTGAGCTCCCATGAAGATTGCTAGAAACATGCCCATTAGTTTCATGCTGTTCTATGCCTCTTCCCTAGAGCCAAGAGAGATTTGCTGTCTTAAGACATACAGGAAGAAACTACAGAGAAACACACAGGCATAAGGGATTTCACTCACATCCCACTACAAGTCTATAGATTATTGACCCATCTGAAAATATCACATCAGGCTTTAACCTTCTACAGGCCAGCTCTGCTATGCCAACTGACCCTGAATAAAAATATCATTTAACAAGAGGTTTTGAGAAAATGAGCATCAGTAGGTTAGGATCCCACAACAGTTATCTGCACTACAGTTTCTTTTTTACTAAAGATCTCTAATATGGATTCAAATAAAGATTTGGCTCAATTGCTTTTGAATTACATTAGTCTACATACATGCAGCAGAGTATTTGAGTGTCAGCACTTCTCCCAAAATCTCTGGGACACTGCCTGTGTCATAGCATGCTTCATACTTTTGCACAAGAAGTTACCTGACATCTTTGTAAACACCTGACAAGCTTTCAAGCTTTTTATGACAAGACCCAATTCATCTTTAAGTCAAGCAGCACTGAAACTTGAGTGCAAGATCACTAACCCTTCACACTGAGAGCTAACCTGAGTTTTTACGCAAGCTGATTAAGTGCAGCATCTTTAGTAACATGACTGAAAGTATATCTGTAAAAAGTCACTTGAGAGGCTACCGCCAGAAAGGACAATTCAAAGATAATGTAATCAATAGAAGACATGTGGTACAACAAGCACTTAATCTTAAAATTCATTTACCTTCCGTTATGAAAAAGTTAAACTAAATGTTCAACACTGCACAGTCACCTGATTCTCCTGGTGAATTTTACCAGGTTTGAGAACTGCTGTGTTTCCTTTTCAAAGAGGGGCATGAGATTGCCCACAGAATGTGTGTTCAAGGTTTGAGGGTCCAAGTATCTTGACACTGAGTTTGGAGACTAGTAGACAAAAGGAACACAGCATAGCAGTCACTGCTGGGAAAGAGGCCCAAAGAAACCATTCCAACATCCTTACCCTGCAGAAGCTTCCCACTGCACTTAGTGTATCTTGAATTACCTGAACACATGCAACAAACCAATTCCTTTCATTGTCTGGCCTGGCTGGTACAATGCCAAGATGGATATGAATTGACAGCAGCCACAACAGTTTTTAGGATAGGGAAAAGACACTGAACTTAAGTATTCAAAACCAGAATGATGAAAGACAGGCAAGCACAGGTAAGATACCAGGACACGAGTGGTACAGCAATAAATTAATATAGATTTGTACACACTGCATTCTTTCAAGACTAATATCAGAGAGCAAGCTAGTCAGGCTGGATTACGCAATCCAAACGCGACTATTTTAAGTGAAAGATTCTTATATTGCTAATCTGCTGCTCCTGACTGTAGGTCATTTTGTAAATCATGTATGTAACAAGTATGTTTCTCTAACTTGACTCAACAACTCACATTTACCTGAAGTTTTGTCTGCTGTTGGTTGATCTCCAACCCTTTTTGCATAGATAACAAGAATCACATGGATAAGCAGGAAGGTACCCAGAAGGACCTCCGTCTTCAGTGTCTTACTGGCCTCCTCAAGAACACCTACTAACCAGTGAAATCAGTAAGCCACAGTTTTGTTTCTTTTAAATAAAAGAAAACAAAATAAAATGTATTTATTCTCCCAAGTGTATCATATTGGCCAGTAACACTATACCACCATTAAGTAAAATAATCTTACAACCACAAGTAGAGAAAGATTCCATCTCTTGGCAGAAAAATTACACTACATAGTACATAAAACAATTGCTTAAATCAGGAATTTGTTTCCTGAAATCCACTTCACATCTGCAAGGCAATATATTTCCACCACTTTTGGCTGTGGTTCTGCTCCAAAGCAGACGAGTATGAGAGTAATTCAGGTGTAGTACAACTTTCAAATCTGGTCTCAATGCTGCTCGGCCTTCTCAATTTGCCTACCAAGATCCTCTATCTTCCAATATTCAGCAGCACTGAGCAATGGCCACAACAGCCACTAGCTTAAGAAAAAGGTATTGCATCAATGCCAACAGCTATAATGAGCTATAAGTAGCATATGTCCCAGAAGCAGAAGCTGTAGACAAACAGCCATAAGTAAGCAAAAATAGCTGCTTCATATACCACCGAACGACTTCAACACCCCCCCCAAACAAAAAAAAAAGTTCAAGTATAATAAACTGGAACAGCAGGTAAACTGGCCGAGTTGAGTGCTAAAAATTAGTCCCTCTGTAGCAGCCCAGATATACTTACACAATTGCAGCCATCTTAAAGATGATATACAATGTGTCTGCTAACCTGGATAAGTTTTGCAGTGACGATAATGATCAGTGTGACACGGATGGGGTGACAGATGACAGCCAAAAGAAGAGGTCAAGTGATAAAGGGGGGGGAGGGAGGGGAAGGGGAGCTCAGCATCAGTTTCTGAGACTGACTAATCTACGAGATGCCATGCAAGGCTCTGAGGAAACAGATACCTGAATCTGAAATTAAGTTTAAAGGTAGGACACAACAACTATCAAAATATCACCAGGATGTAAATACCTAGCAAGTGACAGAGTTGGACCTGGAAAAGCCAACAGAAAATCAGTTGACAAGAGAAAAACAAAAAAACCCCACCAAACCCATATTACCAAAGTCCCATATTACCAAACAAACATTTAGCAACTTTAGTTTATTTTTTCCCTTTTAGGCAGAACACATTTTAACCTAGTATCACATGAAGCCTTGTGAATAAGCATTTAGTGTTCACCCTTGAAGGCTAATGCTTTGAATTACGGAATTGCAATTTTTCATTTCAAAACAAAACACACAAACAAAGAAATCCCTACAGTTACAGACAATCCTGAAACCAGGGAGGAAAAGATACACACAAAAGAACATATCTGATTTGTAAACAACAAAAAATAAGTCTCAACAGCCTCTGTCTCAGAAGAGCCTCTTTAAGGGGGCTCCTAAGGGTTTTCTCAGCAGCCACTCAGTGGCTGCAGACTTACACAACAAAATTGCATGTGTAATGCCACTACTTAGTTTAAAAAAAACCACACCTGTAAGTCAACCCCTTCATGTATACACAAAATTAAATAGTTTTAATGGGCTCAGCAGTTGCATTTAGGGAATGACTGATGTATTCACATTACAATTAATTAATTAGTACTACTTCACTACTGAGTAAGCTTATGACTCCTAAGTAATTAACTATTTAACTTTGAGTGTTAGATTTCATACATCTAGCTGAAGCAGGCCCATTTTCCTCAGCGCATGCTTTTCAAGCCTTTACAGAATTCTACCTAACCTCCACTCAAAAGGTCTCTGTAAAATAATTAGGTTATGTGGCAACATTATCACAAAGGTTAATCCACACAAGCTACTTTGAAGCAATCATGAAGCCATGGTGCCAGAAGTACCAAAGAAAAAAAAGCCACACTTTCCAAGCATAAAAATCTAAGCTGCGTGAGATTCTCACATGAGTAAGACATTTACTACAAATGAAGTACTGAAAGAGTAGTCTCCCCACCAAATTATTTATTCCATAAGTCAACTATGAAATTCAAAAGAATTCAGACTCATGATCAGCATAAGCCAGTGCTAACACAGCTGCAGCCTAAAGGGGTGATACTATCTGCACAGTCTCCTTTACAGCAGCACCAGCTTTCCATCAGGGAACTCATTTATTTCAAAACTAATTATTGGGTTTGCTGGATTTTCAGCAGCAGCACAGCACAAGATACTGTCAGCAAAAAATAGCATCAGAAATATTTAAAGACATATTGAACCAACAGCAGAGTGGAAAAGGAGCTGTTCTGTTGTCATTGTAGACTGCTTATCTGTCAAAACAGGAGAAATCTTTGTTATTTCATTACAGCTGTCATTTAAGTTAAAGGCATTCTATTAATCTTTTCTCATCATTTCACTCAATGAACAAAAGATCAATAAACTACAGAATCTACTCTCCACTAATCATAGTAATATAGTGAAAAAACCCCACTACCTACATTAAAATGTGGAGTACCTGGAATGACACCAAGTGGTGTTGCACAGATGCAGAATTAGGAATACTTAATGCCCCAGGCAGAGCACCAGACCCACCCTAGTGGCACATATCCATACATTTTCATTAGCACCTATTTTAGGTCAGTCATTAAACAGCATGTCTTTACACTCAGTCCCTTGAAGCATATAATAGGCAACTCCTTATCATAATCTACTAGTTGTATAATATGACATCCTTTCCTTAAATATTTGTGACAGTTACTAGGAGTGCCTGGACAATGCACAGTTAACAGTACTTTCACAATATAGTCAATTCTGGAATACATTATACTAGCCTTCCACCATTTTTTGATTATTTGTAAGAATGACTCTATGAATTCTACATGCCAGTATTTTAAGAACTACGTATAAAAGTTATGGCAGTATTAGAGAAAAGGCATATGCGCATACTCTTTCAGTAATCAGAGTTACATCAACTGTCTTGATACAACTTTACCAACACTAGAGTTCAGCAAGACAAATCCCGTGTTGCGTAACTGCTTCAAGGTATGACAAAGCCATGCAAGTTTTGCCCATTCTCCAAGTTTACACCCAAGTGCAAGAATTCACCAAGAGAATCAGTGAAAGTTCAACTGTAGAAAACCTGTAGATGAAGGTGTATGGAACTGGTGACTTGCAGAAAGGCCCTAATATGGGACCCGAACACTACCAATTAATCCAAGCAAACAGAAAAAGACTAAGATTTTATACTGCCTAAGTTATATGCACATTTGAAAAGCTGCCTCTTTACCTCTACTCCAACATGATATAAAGACAATGACTATTTTAAAATAAAAGAAACAGAACCAAACATTTGGGAACAAAAAAGCTGTGAGCCTAGCACTTGTTCTCATGAATAACTAAAGACATCTTGAGAAAGGTTCATGGGAGCTGATCTGATGCAAGGGATCTTTTACCAAAACTGAAAGCATCCAGAAAAAAATGTAGTATCACACTGTACTGTATAACAGAGTTGAGCACAATGTTCCACAAGCCTGAAAGGGAGTAGGCTGAAAGGAAGGTCTGGAGACAGGGGTGACGATAAAAAAAGGGATACAATGAAAGGAAATGAAATTTGAAAGGCAAGGTTCAATTTTCAGTTCCAGGACACTACTGGCTAGCAATAGCAGCAGACAATGCCAGAAATGTTTGTGTCCATATTCCCCAAACAGAGATCATTTTTCTCTCAGGTAGAAGGGAAATCACGTTGCTGTGGCTTGGATGGTGGGCAAGTCAAGAGCCTTAAACTTACTCTATTTATGGTCTCACTGCCAGCATTCTGCTTTGTGATGTTTTATGCAAGTCACTGCACCACAGCATACTGGTTTTCCTTCTCATCTTCAACATGCTGTCTGCTTAGACCACTAAATCCACCCTTTGAGGATTAGGGACCATCTTACAACTCCATGCTGCAATCAGCAAAAAGTTAGTACCGGACAAATGTAAGCTACGATTTATGAAGCTCAGGTGCTGTTATCAGAGATGGAAAATTAAAATACATCCCGTGTATCTTAACTATGCCAGCTTCAAATGAAGTGGTAGTGGAACATACAAAATTAGAAACACTTCACATAAGGCCTAAAAGCCCAGAAGAAAAGGTGCAGGACCTTGAAAGCAACTAACCTCCTCCTACCGAAGGCAGACTATCACACACTTTCCACCAACCCTTGAGGGCTGGCTTCCAAAAAGAGGTCACCAGAAAAATCTCACTTTGAAGCAGCAAATGCTGGACCACAGCTTCAACAAACTGAAGATAAACCCGATTATAGCAGCTATGTTCACCCAAAGCTCCTGAGCTACACCCTCCCAACAGGCTTAAAAGTGGAAGCTAGACATTGGAAGCTGAGAAAAAGCAAAGCATTTCCATGAGTTCTTAAGAAGCTCATTCTGCTTGCCTCTCAATGCCACCTTCAAACATGTAGCCCATGTTTCAAAGATTTCATTTCTCCACTTAGTCAAACAGCATAACAGGAAATTTATGTTAATACTGAAGTTAAGGACTGACCATTAATATTCTAGATTATTAAGAACTGGTATTGTGCATATTAAGACAAGCAACCAAAACTCTGGCTGTGTGCCAATTAGTTTAAGACACCT
The DNA here is from genome assembly GCA_013400535.1 of Scopus umbretta. Taxonomy (NCBI): domain Eukaryota; kingdom Metazoa; phylum Chordata; class Aves; order Pelecaniformes; family Scopidae; genus Scopus; species Scopus umbretta. The sequence continues at coordinate 10,298 of VZTL01007045.1, forward strand.
TTCTGATACCATTCGGAACACCAAACATTCACATTGTTTAGAAGGCCCAGAAATGTGAAACATTTCAGATGCAGATGGGAGATCCACTCATTTGTTCTGGGAACAAGAAAGAAAATTTGCAACAAACATATAGTGAAAACATATTTATTTCATAAGATAAAATATGCCACCAAATACGTCTGTCTTTAGGCAACAGAAAAAAAGAATTGAACTCATGCTTGAAAGTTCGAAAGATAACATCTCACACAAAAAGCATATTTTAAACAAAAACACAGTAGTCATGTGAAAACCTTCAGAATTTATAGGAACATATTTCCATACTATACTGTAAAATTTAGTATTACCTCATACTCAAGATTTTTATTTTAAGGGTGGATCAACCCACTTGCTAAGTAGTTATGCCCCCTAACCAAGAGGTAGTTGTGATCCAGCCATGCACTCTTTGTATTCCATTACACATCTTTTCTGCAAGTCGACTATTTCTTAGTTGTGCAAAACTAAGGGAGTGGTTTCTCTTTCATAAATCCTGTAATGGCTTAGTGCTATTTTTCCTTTTCACTTGAAAATCTAGCCTTCTACTTTTCCCATTTGAGACCCACATATTAATGAGGCTCCAAAGGAAGCTACTGGAAAACATTAAGATTTCCTAGAGCAAGGCAGAGTTCTAGCAAGTAATTTTTTTTTATTTTTTTTTTTTTTTTTTTTTTAAACGGGTCAGCTTAAGATCAAAGTTATTTATTTTCCAGCCAGGTCAAATAAACCTTCACATGCCATTTCTGCCTTTCAGTCCCTGAACCACTGCCTATAGCTGCAAGTTCTTTCCTGTTAAAGGAAAGCCACATAAGAATCTAAGTCAGCACACTTAACATCAAATACTTAATGAAGCTAAAGAAACACACATCTTTATTATGCCAACATTGGTACTGGCCATCTGGCAAAAACAGGAAGTAAAAAAAACTTTGGACACACTGAATTGCTCTTCCCTCAGAGTATTCCCATCCTCAACTGCCCTACAAGAATAGTTACTGTCAAAGGTGTACAGAGCCACCGTGTCAGGAAACTCAAATAGCATTACAGCTATCCATCGTTATAGACGATGAAAAAACAGTGCATAAAAGGGGTCGTCTTGGAAGAGCCGTGACTACCAGTATTAAAACAAAAAGCCCTAAAGCCCGTGCTTGCCGCCTTCCTTCCCTTTCCCCACTTTCCCCTCTCTTTCCACAAAGAAGGGGAGGAAAACATGAGAAGTAGCCTCCTCAGAGGCATCTCACTGAGGGAGGGAGGATGGGGGAGGGAGGAGAAGAGAGGAGCCCGGGAGTGGAGAGAGGGAAAGAAAAAAA
>VZTL01007045.1:11844-24433 GCA_013400535.1 Scopus umbretta
GGAAGGAAGGGAGGCTTGGGCTTGGGCTTGGGCTTGGGCTTGGGCTTGGGCTTGGGCTTGGGCTTGGGCTTGGGCTTGGGCCCGGGCCTGCCGCCGGGAGCGGGGCCGCTCGGCGATGGCTTCCCGAGGCCGCCGGCCGAGCGGGCGCCAGGTGGCCGCGCTCCCAGAAGTCCTGGCGCACCAACCGTGCCTTACCAGGTGTCTTCGGAGAGATTTCCTAATGAGCTCTGGGAGGCTGTGGGACGTGGTGAGCAGGAAGGGAATGAGGGGCCGTTACGACCAAAGAATCGATGCGGCGGCGTTTTTGCCTTGGGAGATACCATAAAAAACGGGCACAAATAAGGCCCCGAGGCAGCCCAGGCCTACCATTTGCTTTCACCTAGCAGGTTAACAAACTGACGGGGTGCATGGTGTTTTGTATTTGCAGATGGACACGTACTCCGCAAATGTGTCTGGCCTCATTTTTAAAAGCTGTCTTTTTTAATTTCTGGCATATGCAGTATCGTGGCAGAATTGCACTGTTCAATGACAAGATGATGTGCAAAGGGGTTTCCTCCTAGTTGTTTCAAACATTAAAGCTTTATTGGATGCTTGCTATGTATGGAAATAGTGAATAAAAATAGTTCTCTGCTCACCTTTGCATTCTTTCATAGAATTTGTATTTTATCTTCAGTGATTTTTTTTAAGCTGAGTATCCCAAGTCAGTTCTCCTTGCATGGAATGTGCTCTATGCTGCTGAATATGAGTAGCATTTCTCGTCTTAAAGTGTTTCCAGCCTCCCTGCTGCTTTTCTAAAGAACAACTGACATCACTTCTTATTTTAAATATTGCCAACTAACTCACAGTTTCAGAGAAATGCTCACCTTAACTCCTACAGGTGTACCCTAAATCATATTTTTGTAGCTAATAATTACAGCTGCAGTTAATGTCTTTCTCAGCATTTCTAATATTTCTATAGAATTATGTGTGTATTAGAAAAATAGGCATATACCTTACTCTTGGGACATCCTGTCAATGGTTAAGTATCTGCCCTTAAGGTATTCCTACAGCCTTTCACACATCCAGTTTGTTCTCACAAAACAGCAGAAAGCTAGTTATGAAAAAAAAAATGGTATTTTTAAAAATTTACAAATTTTTCTCCCTATTTCATGTCTAACATTCGGAGAAAATGTCGCAGAGGATTGTTTTCAGGCAATTTTCCTAATACTGGTTCTTGGTGATATTTTCCCTTTAAATACAGAACATTGCTGAGGGCAAGGTGGGAGCGTTAGGAGGTTTTAACATGAGTTCTATTTGCAAAATCATCCGTAGCATGGATGATTTTTGCGGAACTAGATTTTGCAAAAATGCTTTGACAGAGAAATTTGAGTAAGAAGCTGCACAGATCCCTACAAAGTCTCATTTTCCATCATTTCACTGCATTTTGATCATCGTGAATGGAAGAACCTGTAATATATTGCTATTTTTGCTATGTACAGCAGAGGACACTCTGGCATCAAGTAGGACTGACCAGTGAAGTAAAGACAGAGCTAACACAGATGAAAGCATCAGGAAAATGATATATGAATGGTAATCTAGTAACTAATATTCCAATTTCTGGAGGCATATATTCTGACGTTAGCATGAGAAACTTGTGGGCACCTATAGAAAAAGTAATGTTTCTCTCACAAGAATAGATTTAAAAGTATCTAGCAACAAACAGTGAAATTTAGATGCTAGGGCAAAAAAGATAAGGAAAAAGAGCAGGAAATTGGTAGACAATTTTAGTAATGGTGGTAGAAATGTTTATTGCTGCTTCCTCTGCGTCTTTCATCCCAGATTATCAGGACATTTCACAAACAAGAATAAATTCTCTGAGATACATATTTGTTCTGTAAATAAATATATGTAAATACCGAGTGATTTATCATCTGTGTATAATGGAGTGTATAATATAATATATAGCAAACCTAAGATTTTACTTTCCTCATAAATCTTTATAGCACATTTTAAATTTGTAGTCGTAAACGTTTACATCAGTAATGTAATTTTAAAAGCTATGCTTATCCAGAGAGCGAATGGAAATTTACCATGAGACTTACTCAAAGTGAAGTGACTCTCAGACAGGAACTATTCACAATGGAGGGTTCGTTTGCTGCGGAGCTTTGAGAACCTCCGCTTTCATTCAGAAACAATTCATACATTATTCACCTGCCCTTAAAAAAATTCACCCACCTCCACGGGGGCGGAGTTGCCAACAGATGGCAAGTTTTCTTCCAGCCATTCCTGTGTTCAAACTGTAATAACAGCTTTCCTCTGATTTCCAGAGAACAAATTTCTGCACTGCTTCGCTTCTGTCTTGACCGCCGTGAGATGGTGGTAGTCCGCTGTATTCTCCTGCTCCCAGGGAAAGGAGCCCCGTGCAAGTGTAAGACAATGGCTGTGAATAAATTACTTGGTTGATGTTTTTGTAGAACACGGGACTGGGAAGCCCTAGGTAGTTCAAAGGTGTCATTGCATTTCAGAGCGCAGTCACTGAGAGGCTGGACGGCATCCTTACGCTTCATGTGCAGGTCGCAGATTTTTTGTTTCTCTTTTCCCCTCACCCAAGGACATCCACATAAAACCATTCATAAAAGGGGAATTTCACCCTAGTAACAATTGGAAGCTTTAAGTTCCGTTACCTGGAGGGAATCCTAGGAAGTGCTTAAGCACTGGAAGGGCTGATCTGCGTCTAAAGCAGCAATGCCTACGGTCTGTTATGGGAAAGATAAAAAAGAAAAAAACCCAAACACATCAGTCCACGTCTTCATGGGGTTTTTTTATAGTTTTGCCATGTGTCTGAGCATTTCTATTATCCAGTCTGAATTCAGAGAGAAAGCTTGGTTCTACTGAGGTGCTGGGGCACACAGCATCTGCAGTCTACCATAGGGCTCTCTCAAAAGCACCTGCTCCAAGCCACAGACCTGTATGTGCGCTCTTTCTCTGCCTGAACCACCCCCGCTGATCGTCAGAACACTCAACCCTGTTTCTTGGACTGCCCTTCAAAAATCTAGCTGGGCTTAGCTCCTGGTGCTCTTGGAGGCATGATCAAAATGAAATTGCCACAAGACAGGAGCATGATTTTTTAATCACTAAGCATTTTGAAGGTAGGATAGCAAAAGATAATACAGGTTTAGATATTTTCTCTGAAACTGGCAAAAAAAGGCAAAATTTAAAATGAGATCTGCATCAAGATAGATAAGGCAGATTGTCTGTACTGAGTCTCTATCTCTCATCTTTCAGTTAGGGCCAAAGGAATGGCAAAGGTGGCGGCTGGCGTTGGTTAACAGAGTGTCCGGAGAGGCGAAATGGGCAAGGCCCCAGTGAACCTGGCCATCGTCTGTGCTCCAGTGATCAGGTAGTTAGTTCAGTGTGAATCGGCTGCTATTGCTCTGCAGAAGGGCACTCTACCTGGCAAATCCAAGAGGTACAGACAATGTTAAAAATTTGCACCACCTGACTACTTTGCTGTTCAGCAAGCCTACGTATCTCATTGCACGGTTTGTTGATATGAACACCTCCTAGTCTCAGAGTCAATTTTAACTCTCTTTCCTCCAGGGCACTCCAGTCTGGTACTCCCCCCAGACAGCTGTCACCTTTAGAAGTTGTTTTCTTTTGAAGCCCAGAGACGTAACTGCATGATTTATTTATCCTTAGTGATACTCTATGCTTCACTGGAATTATTTAGGAACCCTTATTTTACACCACTACATTGAGCAGTAAAACAATTTATGTCTATCCTGGTTTACTAAACTGCTCATCAGCCGTGTGGTATTTGAGCTGAAACCAGCTCTTGCATCAGAACAGACCAGATCTTTCTCTGTTAGAGGCTGGCCTTTTGTCATTTTTATCTTTGTTTTGTAGCTCTTTCTCAAATAGTCCCACCCAGGAGATGCAATAGTATTAAAGGAGAAATGAAGTTTCTCTAGTCTTGTTTCCTGTCTGCAAATTTGTGTTAGTCAGCATACCGATTGCTATCTGGATCTTAAAAATACATCACTGGCATATCAGTTCTGTTTTATTGTTCCAAGTGTCCAGGCCATCCAGTATAACAGTTTCTGAAGTTTCATACTTAAAAATATTTTTCCATCTCTCACCATATGCTTCTGCGTCTCATGACCCAATTCTGTGTGATCCTACTTCCACATCCCAATAAGGGCATGAACAATGGAAAAATGCAAAAAGACGACCCCGAAATACAGCTATAAAATGATTCCTGACTGAGAGATGTTAATTCATCTGGGTCATTTCTTCAGAAACAGTAAAACCCATTTGTTACCTGTATAACAAGAGGGCATATCCCTGGCAGAAATAATAAATAAATAAATAAATAAATAGTTGAATCAGTGTGAAGTCCTGAAGGCAGAGAACAAAAGAAAGTTTAAATGGAAGGAAGGAGCCCATTGAAGTTGCTTACAGGAGCTGTGTATAAGGAGCCAAGAACCTCGGGGTGAATAATGGTTCTTTTTCATGAGTTCCTGCCAGTAAGCACTTCACCTTTTAATGTAATTCATTAAAGGCAGAAATTATTTGCTACTTAGGAGATTAACAAAAACCACTTACTGGGATATGTATATATGATCCAGCAAGATATTCCCGTATTTTATTCAGAAAGATAGATTGTACAATCTAAAAAAAAAATGCCTTTAACATTTCTGTGATTTCTTTGGCCCTCTGTGGAGATGTAAAGATGTTTGTAGAAAACCTTCCCTTTTTCCTAAGTCAGGCATTCAGCCAGACAGCTATGTACATCCGCTTCTTCATCATTACACTATTAAGTGAAGTCATACTATGTAAATACACACTGTGATTAATATATGGATGCAATCAAGTCCCAGCTTTCCTTAGTAGAGGGAGTGCTGTAAGTAGGCGAGAAAGCACTCCAGGGTATGTATTAACTCAGGTGTGCAGAAAGGCATGAAACATTAGGCTGAGTAATTTTAAACATCTGAGCAATATATTAATGGATCATTAATATGTGCCCTAGAGAGTATATAGCTCTTAGTCACAGCATAAAAGTAATAAAGCGCATTCCTAACAATAAATAATGTTATCATTGCAAAAAGAAGGAAAACTCTGCAATGTATTTATATGCTGTGTGAAGAACCTTCTTGAAATTTCTGAAAATGCAAATTTAAATTTGACTTTAAATCAAAGGAAATGTGCTGATTCACCTTTGTGATCCAGTAGAGGACATGATGTCCCAGAAACCATTGAACTGTAGGAAGCAGACACTGTATTTTTGTTACTCTGTACTCAGCTCATGGTTTTGGAGATGGTGGCTGCCAGCATACTGTGCTGTACTATCACAAGCATAGCCAGAGGCTTGAGAGAAATGCTTATTCATCTTTACTCGGCACTCATTAAACCACATCTGGAATAATGCATTCAGATTTGGTCTCCCCTAGTATAAAAATGATATTTATAAGCTTCAGAAAGTCCAGCAGAAGGCCACCAGGATGGTCAGATGCTTGGAGCACAGAACCCAGAATGAGAGACGGAAGAAACTAGGCTTGTTTAACCTGGAGAAGTGAAGGCTTTAGGGCAACCTAATAGCAGCTTTCCAATACCTATGAGGCGGTCACTGAGAAAACGGAGCCATTCATGGACATGCATGATGAGAGGCTGACAAGCAATGGTCATAAACTGACATGAAAGTTTCTAACTATATATAAAGAAAAAGTTTTTTCACAAGGACAGTCAGACAATAGAACAGGTTGCCCAGAAAGGCTGTGCAGTTTCCATCCTTTGAGATTTTCAGGAGATTTATCCTTGGCTAGACAAAGCCCTGACTACCCTGGTCTGACCTCATATGTGACCCTGCTTTGAGCAGGAAGATGGTGGAGTAGTGCTCCAAACTATGTCTATATACTCTACTATTCATGTTTGCTGAGCAATATACCCATACAACTTTGTTTGTACTTGCACATGTTCAAGTACAAATCCACACCGTAGGGCTTAGTTTGCTTGGTTTCTATCAGTTGGATTCGCATAACAGGATAGGTTGTCCAGCTACACCACAACATTACTCTCCTGTCACGTAGAGCACCCCAGGTTACCTTCTGTGTCAGTGTCATCCTTCAGTACAGAGGGTACTTGACCTTTCCCGGAGTGTGCTTACCCCCAAACTCCTGCTGATCAATGAGCGGGCAGAATGGGATGGAAAATTCTATTAGAATTGTTACTACACAGCCATCAGCCATATCTTCTATATGCTAGCTGTCAGTTATGCTGTCAAAAACATCTATTACTTCAGTAGCCACAGTTTTCCCCAATGTATAAGTGATCCATAAATAAAACCCATGTATTTTTTGATGCATACTAGCTCTTCTCCCTTACACTGAAAGCACACCTGAGAGTTGCTAGAGTGCTAGGTGGCTGTTCCCCAGGGATATTTATTTGTTCACCTCAAAACTGTATTTTTGAGCTTTTTGAGGAATGAACAATAAATGGGGAGAGGGTATGTAGAAAAGAAGATTGTGTAGACAGTAGGGGTTTTTAGTTTGCTCTTGCAACATCTTCAGGAACATGACTCAAGCACAGTAATTTTGCCGGTTGTTATTGACATACTCCTCTGCTGTGCTTGTTTTCTGTGACATCGTTTTGTTATATCCGACTCAAAATGTAGTCAGAGTTGGTCGTGGACAATCAGTTGGGTGGGGGAATTAGCTGTGAACACAATGGAAAGTCCATATTTCTTCAGATGTCTGCTGATTATAAAGTGGTGATCAGACATGCTGTCATTGTCTGGTAGTGGTCCAGTCCACCATATGCTTTGTCACTAGGTGACTCTCCTATCCTGCCACATCTGGCCACAGCTGCTGCCCAGTTAGGGCAAGTGCCCCTCATTTCTATGGAAGTGGGATTCTTGCTTCTCCTGGGAGATGGTGAGCAGGAGGCAGGAAAGTTTGGAAGCAAGGTAAGGATGCTGTAGCTGACAGTGCTCTATCAATTCTGGCAGACTGTGGCTGCCCAAAGGCATTGCCATCTGACATTTCCCCTGTTATGGCTGTCAGAACCTGTATGCTGTGCCACATACCTGTGGCTTTCTGTCCCCAACAAACAGAATTTCCAAACCAATACGCTTGCTAGAGATTTGCTCTTGTCCCAAAAAGGAGAACCCAACTGTTCCTGGACAGTCCTCCAGGGCCCAGAGTGGCCATTTGCTTTGCTTTTGTCTTAACTTGAACTGAGGCCAGTGTGAGGGAAAGGAGGCTCACAGCCTTTGCAGTACTCTAGTCTCTTTGGAGTACTGTAAGCAGAGCACCTCAGGCCAGGCCTGGCTCGATTGCATCTCTTTTGCCTGTGCGAGTAGGAGTTGCACATTAGTAAGCTGCTTCCACTTCAAGTCCAAGATTTCCCACCTGAGGAACCAGATGGTAGCACCCCAAAGGTTGTCATCAATATGTACAGTGCGTGGACAATTAGGGAGTCAGTCCTTAATGAGAAATGAATGATTTAGCTTGACAGCACACAGACATGGAAATGTCTCTGACATGTTACAGTGTCAGTGCCTTCTGCTGAGAGGCCACACCTGCAAGCTCTGTGTCCTTTATTGGAGCAGAGATTTAATGAACATATTTTTCTTATCAGGATCTATTAGTTTGGGGTTATGCTATCCAGCACCTTCAAATTACTGACTCTGTAGCATTCATTGTAAACACAATCTGATGCATTTTTCCAAGTTGCAGTGCTAAGGTAGCTGCCAGTATTTTTCTTGGAAACTAGGTGTCACTAGTGCTTTAGAAATAGCAGATACAGTTTCATGCCTGTCTCCTTTTTCCTGCAGCTCATTTATAACCTCTCAGCCTCTCCCTATGCACTTCCAGAAAACTGTGGAGCTTCCTTCTCTGTAACTGAAGACTGAAATTAGATCCTTCTGTAGCCTTCTTTTCATCAAGCCTAATAAACACAGGTCCCTTGTCTCTGTCTGTATGTCACCTTAACCATCCTGGTGTCCCTTTGTGCGACTTGCTCAGTTTTTTGCTTTTCTCTCTGTAATGAGGAGCCCAAAGCCAGACACAGTTATCCAGGCATAGTCTCGCAAGAATCCCTTCCCTTGACTTGGCCATGGTGCAATAATACTGCCCAGTAAGGGACGATCCTCCATCATAACATGGGCTCACCACTCATGCCTGTTTCACTTGCTGCCACCAGGACCTGAAAGTTCTTTCCTGCAGAGCTTCTCTTCAGCCATCCTAGCCCTAGCCCCAGGACTGTGCAGCACCTGCATGGCAAAGCCCCAGGACTCTACAGTTTTCTCTCTTGAGCTTCATGACATTTCTGGCAGTGTGTTGAGGCCCATCCAAATGGCTGCCCTGCCCTTCAGTGCATTGACTACCTTCCCCCACCTTCCCATCTGCCCACCACTGTGGTGTCAGCTGCAAACTTGCTGAGAGTATATGCTGTCTCCTTGCCTAGGTCTTTAGTAGGCATTAACCAGTATTGATCCTGGTATTGGCCTCAGATCCCTCCCATGGGACACACCTAGTGACTGCCCATCAGCTGGGCTTTGTAACATTGATCACGAACCTTGAAGCCTGGTAATCCAGACATTATTCCACCACCTAGTAGTCCACTTCTCTAGCCTATGTCTCACTGAGTTCTTGGAAGGATATTGTGGGATACTACACAGTAGGCCTTCATGTGCTTGGATGTGGTTTCCGGGAAGACTTGCCCCATAAACTTCCTGGAGACTGAGATTAGGCTGAGAGGCAGCTAGCTGCCCAGTTTCCTCCTTCTTGCCCATCTTGAAGGGATCTCAAGCTCTAGCCTCTCATGGTAATCACAGCCAAGATTGTCATTGAGTATCACATCTTCAACCAGTACTTCCTTATCCACAAGTAAGGAATCCAACAGAGGTACCTCCAATGCTTGACTCATCCAGCATTTGTATTAAAGAATTTGTATCTAAACTCCAGAAATTTTCTGCATTCTTGCACCCTGCTGTGTTGCCCTTTCAGTGGATATCCAACAATAACAGTACTATACAGTGCTGAAAATCAAAAATGTCATATCATATGTTCTTATTTTCAAGGCAGGTTATCAAAGACCACTTGAAAGTCAGAATATGGAAGAAATCTGCAGGAAAGGACCTGCATAGTCCTTTTAAGTAGGGAACTTGTTATGTAATTATTATGTACTAGAATTCCTTCAGTAAGTTTCATAGTGTAGGTATAAATCAGTTTTTTTAATGCCCCACAAAGGAAATGTACAGATTCAATAAAGTGTACACAACAGTGCTATAGACTGGAGTATTCTTCTGTATGATCAAGGAGTGAGTGCACACTAATGATTCACACTGTTAAGATACATATAATCTGGTTTTTCTTTGCAGAAAGGAACTCCACTGCTATGACGTGCCTGAAGTAAACTTCTGTACCTCACAACTTCTGCTATCACCTGGCTGTAGTGATACTGCTCTCACTGTGGTCCAGGCAGAAAATGGCAGAAACAATGTCCCCCCATGGTAACCTTATATCAGTGATGTAAACTTAAGCAGTTCCTCACATTTTCAGCTTGCACAAAGCGACAGTACTGATCATCAACAATTCAGAACTGATTTCTGTATAGTCCTCTCATCTCTGTCCAGGGCTGAGATAAAAAAGAATAAAAAGGTTTTAAATGATATTTAAATAATGTAGAAGCAATTCCTCATTGTATAGTTCTTGGTTATTGCCTGGTATTTTGAATCAGATCTATTTAGCTGTGATCAAAGTTATTCTTGTTTCATGAATAAATGAATGAAATAATCCAGCTGTCTGACCTAGAAATCTCTCAAAGCATTTTAAGAAAGAAGGATAATCAGCTATGTGTCTGAACATAGTCCTCAAGGCACAGGTAGATAAGATTTTCTGCAGATAAATACATATTCTAATAAGATGAGACAAAACTTCAGCGTGATACTGTTTTCAAAATACAACAATTGGTCACATAAAGTAGATAATTTCTCCATGTTGAGACAGATCTCAGTTTGCTTGTACTCAACAGAGCATCTTTTCAGCAGCCCTTCCCACCCTGGAAAGAAAAAAAGCTCAAGAAAGTCATCTGGGCATTATGAATATGAAATGGCATCAGAAGAACTTGGCAGGACAGGGATGTATTGATTGCCAGAACTGCCTATATTGCTTCTTTTATAAGGAAGCAGCTCCAGTAGACTTGAGCTGCATCAGTTCCATTGGTCTCATAAGGTACCAGGACTATGCCAACAGACTTCATATGATATCAAGAAATTTGGCTCACCCCAAGCAATCAATGCTTGCTTCCAGTTAACTGTATGATTGGTACTGAAAATGAACAGAAATCCCACCCCTGCAATGACTGCAAGCCTACTTTTTTGAAATCTGAAGCTTGTTATGTGTACTGAGGGTAATCGCACACCATAGACAATTGTTCTGTGTTGACATCTCCTGTGTCTATGTGGTAAGCACCTCATTTTACTGCATAATACCTCTCAGAATTCAATGCATGGCTGTGAAATGTTCTTATTCTGATGTGTCTGTCTTTGCTATCTGCCATCATGGCATTTACTCCTTACCGTTCTCCACCTATCAGCTGTAAAGTGGCATAGCTTCAAGACTTAAAAAGGCCTTCTAAAAATTCCTAAGGTCATTTCCCATTCAGCATGAAAAATACCAGAAAGTCGATGCTGTCCTCTTTACTCTCAGACTTTGACCTTTTAGAGCAGAAAATTTACCAGCCTAAGACCAATTTGCTGCTTGGAGTAGGAATCACTCAGGCACTGAAACATGACGTGCAGGTCTATTTTCACCCTAGCATGTAGGAATTAGATTAACAGTCAAAAAAGGCTGGAAATTTTATAGATCCCTGTGATGTTCAGATGCATAGCCAAATGCTTTCAGTCTTAGTATCCTTTGAGGGTTGGTAAACCACTGAGAACAGTATTTGGCATCAAGAGGCCATCAGGCTTGTGGCAGAATGGGGAAGATCTGCATTGTAAGTGAAATTTTAATCCATTCTCTGCATGGCAAGGCCAGACTGGGGACTCCAGTTCTTTTTCCTTCTTTGTTAACTCATAAACTCACGACCAGAGTGTCTTGTTTATAACAAAAAAATGATTGTCAACTTTCTTATACTGGTACCAGTGAGGGTATATACACCATCAGTGATCTCAGCAGAAAGCCACCAGTGTACAGAAGTCCGACAGCAGTGTTTGGAGAACACCTCCAGTTTGTACAGCCCATGCCTCTCTCAGTGATATCAGTATGCAGTCAGTCACTGGCAAGTGTACATCTTAAATGCATATCCTTGCCCACCGGATTTAAGATAAAAATGGAATTCAACCAACGTTGCTGGAGCTTTCCCTACCCTCAAGGTTATTATTCTGATCTGGACAGGGATAGGCACGTGGTGCTGTGAACACTGCAGTGCAATGAAGTGCACATTGAGGCCCACTGGGTCCTGCTTTTGCTTTTGCTGATGGCAATACTTGCCAAGGGAGCAGGAACAAGCTTTTCAAATGAGCCCTTATTGATTCTAGTGATTGTCTTTTCTATTTTGCAATTGCATTGTGCATCAACTAAGACATACTTTCCAGAGGTTCAAATTACGTATAACTAACATTCACTGATTTTTTACATTTACCTTTGGTGTTGATTACAAACTACTCTCAGTTTAAAATACTGCTTTAATATTATGGTGTGTATATATATATATATAGTCACAGTAACATTGCTAGCAATACATTTCTTCCAGTCTGCTGTAAAAAGATCCACTTAACTCCATATTCTTCGTTTGGACTGTAAAATTTATCTGATAGTGTACTAAAAAACAAGGAATAGCAGTCAGCATGCCACTAATTGTATTGGTGCAACAGAACAGATTTTAAGCATCAACTTTGAAACTGAAAGTGACGTAAAGGTAGCTGCCAGTGAAAGGATTTCTGAAAAAAAATGGACTGTGAAACAAATGAAAAAGTTGCACAGAAGTCAGAGCTGGTATCATCTCAAAAATGAAAAGAAAGAGAGCAAAATGCAAGTGAGGCAAAACAAGATTGTATTTTGCAATTGTTTTTCCAGCTGATAAGAATAAAGTCTGCTTTCCTGTTAGGCTTTCAACAGTTTCCAGAATAAATCTTCCCATTTCTACTCTTATTTTTTTAACGAATGCTTTCTACTCTCTCTGTGTGTGTGTGTGTGTGTTAACTGAAAGGTTCTGCAGACACATCTCAGATGATTGCTTTGTGTGCCACTAGGTGCTACCCAGGTAGAACCACTGATTGCAGCTCCAAGTTATCATTTGATAAGTTAGAGGTGGCCACTGGTCTTTATTTTCGTTATGGGGTGCTGGATGCAAAGTTGATATCTATAGCAAGACTGGTTGGTATTTCATGTTGTTCTGCAAACTGGTTTACAGATTGTAAATTTTGCCTTTTTGTCAATTATTTGCCTTTTTCCATTGATAAGAAATGGATCTTTTCTGGGTTGTAAGTGCTTTTCTGTACTGCTAGAGAAAAACAGCATAGAGGAAAAAGCCATCTGCTTCATTCTCTCACAAATGAGTATAAGAAACCAACAAGCCTGAGGTTAAATCAATCTCAAGCTGTAAC
>VZTL01007062.1:8650-23588 GCA_013400535.1 Scopus umbretta
TCCATTGGGATCTGACGACGTCCATCTTGCCATTTTATTCCTAAAAACTGGATCTCCTGTGCAGGTCCCTTGACCTTACTCTGTTTTATGGCAAAACCAGCCTTCAGAAGGATTTGGACTATTTTCTTCCCCTTCTCAAAAACTTCTTCTGCTGTATTGCCCCACATGATGATATCATCAATGTATTGCAGATGTTCTGGAGCCTCACCCTGTTCCAGTGCAGTCTGGGTCAGTCCGTGGCAAATGGTAGGGCTGTGTTTCCACCCCTGGGGCAGTCGATTCCAGGTGTACTGGATGCCCCTCCATGTGAAAGCAAACTGTAGCCTGCACTCTGCTGCCAAAGGGATGGAGAAAAATGCATTAGTGATGTCAGTTGTGGCATACCACTTGGCTGCCTTTGACTCCAGTTCATATTGAAGTTCTAGCATGTCTCCTCTTCTCCCCCTGACTGGGGTTAAACCACAACATTTACTCTTCCTCTTCTCTTGGTACGTCTTGTCTCTCACCTACACCTTTGAAGCAACAGGATAATTTATGACCAATTGTATGTTTTCTGTACAGGGAATTGTTTTCTGCAACAAAAATAGATTTTTTTCTACATGAAGCTTTTTAGAGTTGTGGTATCAGTTTGGTTGGAATGCAGCTCTGGAGGCTGCTGGATCCATCTCCTTACTCAGAGGTTACACCAGGTCACTTGGGATCGCATCCAGTTGAGCTTTGAGGTTCTCCAGCACTAGAGGTCACATAGCTCATGACAACCTCATGTGGAAGCAGTGTTTCTTGTTGGAAGTGCTGTCCTGAGAATGGAAGAAACCCTTAAGACAGGTTAAAAATACACTGCAGTGTCATGTATTAGTTTATGTTTAGATAGCATCCCCCCCTGCTGGGTTTGCCGAGTCTAAAAAAACATGAATAGTCTTGAATAACCTGTTCCAGAAAACAGCTGGTACTCGGAGAGGCCCATATCCCAAAACTGGTCAGTCCTTTTTGGCTCGTTTATAATCACTAACTGTTACTGCAGAGTTGCACACAGGATTCAAATAGTACTTTTGTTGTATTAGTCTGGTAGATTCATTTGATCGAGTTAAATGTAATTCTTTGTTAAAAAACAAACAAACAAAAAGCCAACACAAATCACCCTTGCCACTTTCCCATATTGCCTTTTTTGCATTAGCTTCAAAATACGTCTTTTCATTATCGTAGGCTTTCCGTTCATTATCAGCCTTTACTTGGGAGAGTACCAGGGCAACATGTGTTTGTTATTGCTCAAGAGCAATCTGTTTTGTTACACTTTAATGATATTTCAACAGCTCTCGGTATGCTTGTCAAAACAGTGTAGCAAATCTTAGGTACTCAGGAATATCCAGCGTGTGACATCATCCTTTAAATGCAGAAGTGCTTTTCTCCTGTAAAGATGGTAGATAGTAGAGATCTCTTTCTTTCACCACCTCATGGTCTTAAATAGAGAACAAAGTGTTTCTTAGAGCTGTGCTTTTGAAACAGTAGGCAGTGTCTGTGTGCTGTTACATGCTGAGTTTTGTGTATTTTACCGCAGCCATACGGCGGTGACCTGAATGATGCTTTCTCACACGCGTACTCTTCAGCGTTGCTTGCAGCCTGCTGTTCCACTGACAGTCTCTCAGAGTTAGCCAGCTTTCTTCCCTCTTTTGTAGGGGTGAGTGTGCAAGTCCTGCCCATGATCAATATTTTGCGATGCCTCTGAATATTCAGGCTGTTCCAACCGCAGAGTAGAAACTGACTTCAGGTTCCCTCTTGTTTTAGTTCCCTCTTAAGCGCAGGTAGGTAGTGGTGTTGGTGGGTGGCTTTTCAGTCAGGTCTTGGGGGTTTTTTGGTGGGTGTTTGTTTGTGGTTCCCCCCCCTTTCCTGATCACTTTGTTCTCTCCTTCTTACAAAAACAGCTTTGTAACACTAAATGTAACATACTGGCAGCTGATGATCTGCATTGTGCTAATTATATTTCCTTTCCTGGAACATCTTCCTCTACCTTCCACAAGCCATATGCGTTTAGTCACTAAACTAGACAACAGTTTCTGAGTAATGTATATTTTGTATGTAATGGAATTTTTTGCAGTATGGGACTCTGACAACGATAGTCTTAGGTATTGCTGTGATTATAATGATAGTTCGTTGCTAAGTGTCTTCTAGGAACAATTGAAACCAAATTCTTCATGGAGAGCTTGCAGTCTGAATTAAACCTGTTGTTTGGGGGGAGGTTCCATTCAAGAAGATGCCATCACTGCAAAGGTGATGGCTATACTATATGAAAATCTGTTGTTTTCTGTAATTCGCTTTGTTACGGCAATCTGCAAAACTGCAGAAATAAGTGAGTTCAAATGAGGTAGAGGCTGTGGTTTGACAGACCAGTGTGGAGAATGCATGCTATGTTACATACGTATTAATCCCCAGGGTTCCTATTGACTTGAAAGATTCAAGTAGTTTATATAGCAAGCAAACATTACACAGCCTGGTCCTTTATAGTTTACAACTTCTATGAAATATTGCACATGCAGGAATGTAAATCAGCTATTCATTGCTTCTCACGTTTGTGTGCATACTTGTGTGGCAATAAGCATGGTAATTAAGTATTTGTTATGCACCCTGGGAGTAGAACAGAATATAAGCATATGGTGCAAGGAGGAGGTTTATATCGGCTAATAACAAAAACTTTGTAAGTAGGAGGAGGGTGCAATACTGGAATAGTTAGTCACTGCGTTTCGTAGAATCCCTATCCCTAGGTTTTTTGGGGGTGATGATGGTGTGGTTTTTTCTTTTGTTTCAAGAACAGGTTATGCTGCCATGCCTTAAGTATAGCTGATTCTGCTTTGTGTCAGTGTGATGGACTGGTGAAATATTTTAGACCCACTTTTTATGATGATACGACAATTTTATGCATATAAGCCCAATAGGAAGTCCTTATGCAAAGTGACTTAAAACGTTTCAGATTTTTAATACCCATCACATGGTCAGTAAGTATCCAGAGTGCTTCTTTCACACGTGCTATGTTTAAATAAAATGTTCTTGTGGTGTTGACCCACTTTAAATGGTTCCATTCAATATTTGTATTGTTACTGATATTGGATTTTTTTGCATGTTTGTTTTGTCAGGTACTGAAATGTGATTTAGAAATCCAATAATGCTAATGTGCTCACAAAATATGGCTATATTCACTGAACAGGAATAACCCTGTAAAAGTATTGCTTTAATTTTAAAGCTGACCTTTTCTGTTATTTAGTAGAAAAATCCACAATCGCAAAAGGAAATAGACCTTTTTTGCTAGAGAGGGTATATAGCCTACAGGAATAAAAGGTTGAGAGACCTTAATACTTTCACTGTGCTAATCCAATAATAATAAGGGCATTTTTGATTAAATGACTTATGACTATGTTAGTACCAACACACAGGTAAAAGTTGCTTCTGCAGTCAATACCTGGTATAGTTTTCTCCCAGCAAATGTCATCAGAAATGTTGATTGCATCTGACACACTGCCTGAACAGGACCTCCAAGCAGCCTGGTCTTTCCTATCACGTAAATTAGAAGTTGGAGCCTTCGGGGCTAAACCTTGTGTTCACATTTCTGTGGCGGGTCTGAAACAACTCGGGACTTCCGTGGCTGCTGTTGTCCTTATTCTGGGCGACGGCATGCGTGGTTCCGTACCTTTCACGGACACTGAGGACAGACAGTGAAGAGCAGATGTGCACCTTGCCGTGACCCGTGCAGAAGGGAGCTACCCCCAACCAAGGGTGCCGCGGAGGCAGACTTGTGAGGTGGTGGTGGCATGGAAAACCCAGTGGGTTTCGGCTCTGTAAAAATGGTTGGCGTCAGCATCGCTGCAGTGGCTGTAGCAGGGGACGGAGCGGCGCAGGCGCTACCCAGGGGAGCGGTGAAGAAGGGAGCTCTGGAGGCTGCGGCACGTGCTGTGCGCTAGCTCCACTGCATTGCACTCGCTCTGCAGCCTTTTGACATTACAGCTGGATATTGAGGCCATAGGCTTTGTTCCTGCCAGTGCTTCCTTTTCGAACAGGGTACCTAGGATTCGACGAACAGTTTCAGACTGTTGTATAAAATTGTAAATGGTTCCGAATGAAGCTTTATTTATGAGAAAATAAAATGAATGCTCTTCTAATAGATTTATAAGAAGAGATGTGCCCCTATTCTCTGTTGCAGAAAAGCTCTGTCAAATTTAGTATAATTTTATAACTATTGGGAAGCTTTTTGAAATCTTCCTGTAAAATTTAATAAAACCCCTAACAAGTCGATGAAATTATGCAAAAGGATGCAAAGTACTCCAAAGCAGAGGTTCACTTTTTCTGTTAAATCCAGTATTGAGAATTTCCAAGTGGTCTATAAATATTCTTTTATAAATATCGTGTACCACTTTATAAATATTTTATGAAAAATATTAACAGTTTGCTTCAAAGCAAAGCTTTTGAAGCTTTTCTTAACAGGCACGTAAGAATCGCTTTTTTCAGTCCTCCTACACTGTATAAATTTTCCCTACTACTTTTGTCGTTATGTGGAGTGTATTCAGAGTTCCTGCTGCAACAGAGGTACCTTAAAGCTTCTCAAGGAAATCAAGCTAAAGCTGAGGATGTGCTTTACTGTATTGCTGTATCAAGGCCTGAAGGACTATACTGGAATAATGGAAGATATTTTTGGGGAATAGTATGGTCAGACAGCAAACTATGTTCCTAAAAAAAACCCCAAAACGAACAACAAAAAAACCCCAACAACAACAAAAAACAATCCCCCCCCCCAAAAAAAAAAAACCAAAAACCAACCCCAAGCCCCCAAAACAAACACCAAACAAACAAGAGGTCTTGGTGAGAGCTGGCCATAGCTCCTCCAAGTAGGGCAGTAAGTACTTTCCTCTTCAACTGACCGATTTCAGTTTAAGATCAGTCCTCTGCCCCCATCTGCCTGCCCCCAACAGCAGAAACAAAGAAATAAAACCCTCTTTTAAAGACTTCCAACCCTAGAGGTGAATCAGGGAGAGCGCTGTGTTAGTGGCACCCTATACTGAGCGCAGGTCTCCTGGTCTCTGCCCAGCCCTGGTCCATGCTGTTGCTCCCTGCCTTGAGATGCAGGGAAGGAAAAGAAAAGCAGACTTTTCGGCTCTTCTTTTAAAACTTCTTAAAAGAAGAGGGGAAAAAAGAAAGCCAATTTTATTGAATGTCATCTTATTTTCAGCATATCTTCTGAGGAGACTTTTCTATTCTGTTTCTGATCAGGTGGCTTTAAGGACTCAAAATTATGTCTCTGTCACTGATTCTGGAAACCTTTGATGAACTCTAGCTTAAATCAAGGCAGGCCAAAGGCTGGTGCATACCCTTTACTGAAAATTCAATTACCTCTGGTCTCTCAAGCACAGCTGTCAATGTAACTTGAGTCTGTTGGTATCTTGAGAACACTACTTGTATTCGTATTCCTCCAGATACGCTGTATTGCCACGTACCTACTTGCAGGTCTGGAGACAGGATCCTATTTGGTTTAGGGTTTTTAAATTATTCATTGGTTACACAGTAGTGATGCTTTAGAAGGAGGATGTAAAGTAAGACTTGAGTGTATAGAAAGACATGGAGAAACCTGTAAGGCTTTCTGGTCGCTAAAGCTACTAAAGGTTATTAACTGAAGCATTCATTTTGAGACTTTTTTATTTTCTGAATGAGAGCACATTCTCTTTTGTAACTGAATTGTTTTAAATGCCTAACCCAAAAACCCCACAGAAATGAAATGCTGTAAATTGGCCAAGGCTAGAAAAAATATTGCCTTGCCAGCAGATGATCAAAGTATTCCTCTGGTGCACCTGATTATTTAATAAGCAAGCCATTCATCCAGCTTCACTTGCTTGTGCTGTAGCTGTGAAATGGGTAGTTTAAATGAAAAAATCAATAGAAAACAGAACCTTAGTTGCCTGTTCTCTGTGGCTGTTTCTATTTTGGGTAAGGATAGCCTGTGAAAGTATTAATCAGTAGAAACTTGTTAATTCAATATAAACACAAATGCACCAATCAAATATTTATTTCCTAGTCTTTTATATTACTCACACCATTAGCATTAGGCCCCATTATCATTAGGTAGGTAGCAATTAACTGCAAATGGCTTGCATGAAATACCATAGGCTATTTTACTGTGACTACTTCTTTCAACCACCTGTTGACTCTTGCTAAATACCAAGTGGCAATGAACTAGTTAGGTTACATTTTTTTTTTTTAGATTGTAAGAGTAAGATAAAAAGGCCTGATCCATCCCTTGGTGATATCTGTGCTGATGAGTAGTTCTGCTTGGCCCATGAATACATGCAATAGATAAATACAGTAACTATGAAGAGTGATGCATGCAGGTGTATGTGAATGGTGGTAATATGGAGCAGCCTGCCTGGAGGGGATTTCTTTCTCTGCTAGCTCTGTGATAAACAAAATCCTTCACAGAGGTGAAGGTTTGGAGCTATTTCTTTCCACTTGCTGAAGATCACAGCTGGTGCCGGGTAAAGAACAGATCTCAAATCCCTATCTGATACCAATGCCAGCATCTGATAGAAGTAGGGATCCAATTTTCTTTCACTTACTCAGTTGGAGGAAGGCAATTAGATGTGGTGGTTTATACCAGATGGAGATCTGTCCCATAGAATGCCACTCCATCCTATTCTTTTGTGCCTTTGCTTACCTCTCTTACCTCCTACCTCTTTGCTTACCAAATATGTATTGGCAGATATTTGTTTGAAAATAAGCTGTTATTCAGAATTTGTCTGCTGAAAACTTAAAGGCCTATGCTTTAAGCTTAAGTGTCAAGCTTATCTTAGTGATAAATACACACGGAAGGGGAAGTATTACATGGGGAAATGTACATGCACATTCCAACCGCTGCTCCTTTTCGAAGTTGTGCAACTGAAACTAAATCTCAAAGGGGCATAATGAGCAGCAGTGGGGTAATTAATTTCATATGGAATATAGTAGCCATATATATACCCAGTATAGTACCCATTCCAATTAATGGTGTCTCTGAGGAATTTAGAGCTGTGAATTTGGCACCTAAAATACAAAATAGGTGCTTATTTGTGTGTGTTTTCTTTCCAGCTAATGTAGCTCAGTGATTAGATTTGTCAGTAAGTCTTTTTCTAGACAAGTGGAAATAAAAAATTGCAACTACAAAGAATAGCTCAGTGACTTGCTTTTTTTAATCTGTAAAGCTTGAAACTACTATGTACCTTCATGGTATGCACCTCAGTTTCGTGGATCACAGGATAATTCAGGTTGAAAAGGACCTTGGGATGTCCCTAATCTAACACCCTGCTCCAATCAGGGTCACCTATGAGATCAGGCTGGGTTGCTCAGAGCATTATCCAGGTTGGTTTTGAAAATCTGCCAGGACAGAGATAATCCTATTTTTATCTCTCTATATATATATATGTTAGTGACGGTATTTGTTTGATTGCACTGTGAGTCTCTAACGCCCTTTGTTCCACCATACACGAATGTCTTCACGATTTGATGTCATTTCTGTCCGTACATATTAGCTGCAAGTTAAATAGCAGATGTTTTGCTCTCTGTCCCTCTCCCCTCCCTCCATCAGTATGCTAAATTGTCCGGCTGTCTGATCCATCATGAAAAGAGTTGCTGTACAGAATCACCTACATTAAAGTGTTGAGGAATCAATACAGCCGGTGACCTTTAGTGAAGCTGACATTTACTGGGGTGGATCAGCTGCACGCACAGTACATGACTGCTCACTCACTTGCTTGATATCTCTCCCCGGAGTTCTGCTACGTGATTTTTCTCCTTTTGATGTCTTGCTCTGCCTAATTTTTATCTAGAGGCTTTTTGCTTTTTTTTGGATATATGATTGAAGGGAGGACAACCTAGTCTGCCTTTGACCTAACAGACCCTTTAAAGGAGACCATGCAGGCAGAATAAAATGAGCTAGGCTTAGACTTCTAAAACTGAGGAATGTGAAAGAAATCAGATTTCCCGCGTAGGGTTTGTCCTGTGTTGTCATTTCCCGCTCCCTGTGTGCGCCTACTCCTGGTTGTTTTCAGTTACTCCATTGCCTGTTCCCCCACCATGTTTTTGCCTGGTGTGAAGTCTGTAAGTGGTAAACATCCTTCAGTGTTGAACATTCTTATTCTCAGCTGGATGCTGGAAGTTTCATTTTTGTTAAGCTCAGCTTACCAGCTGATACTTATGTGAAATTTTGACATGGGTTTGTCCTGTAGAGGTTGGAGGATAAGCTGCCCTGCAGTAAGAGGAAGCACGGTCTTAAGGAAGCACGCCCAAGACATAAGAGGGTCACAGGAATAGTGAGAAACGTGAGCGTGGCTGTTGACTCCAAGGCTGAAGGCAAGGTAAGAGCTCGGACTGCAGTGCTGGTCATCTGAACTGCCTCCTGCTGTGAGGAGGAGATCTGAGAGACCCCAGAATGCAGGAACTGCTTCTGGCTCTGACCCTGGGAGCAGCTCCCTCACAGGAGCAGATGCTCCTCTTGGTGCCCAGTTAAAGCCCTAGCGATGGGTGAGACTACGGTGCCATCTCTCCCAGTGACCAAGCAGTGTTTGGGGCATCCTGTGAAAGGAGCATTGATTATGTTTCCCCCCATAAAATACAGAGACAGGCAAGCAGTCTCCTCTGTCGTTGTTCATCCTGGGGCACGAAGGCAATCCGAGGAAGGAGGATAATAAAAGTGCCACACAGCATGGCGTGATTGCCAGCTTGTGCTCTGGGGAGGCTGGAGGAGATGCACTAGGTCATGGTAGATGTGCTTCGGCAGATAATACAGTGTAATTGTCTTCAGTTAAAAAAAGACCTGTCTGGAGGTGAGGCAGCACTATTCAAACAATCACATCAATAAGTTTCTGCGTTACACGCTGATTGCCAGTAAAATAATAGTTCACTTGACTGTTCTTGTGTTGTTACATACTCTATTTGAGTTAGATATTCTATGTGAGTTTCTATGAGTAGGAGAAAGAGTACTCCAAATAGTGTATTTCTTAGTGTGTGTATATATATCTTAGTATTATCTTAGTGTATATGTATTCACTAAGAAACAGCGTTTTCTTAAGAGTTTGGCCTTTTTTGTTGTAAAGTTTGACAATGCAACTGTGCTAATTTGAAAATAAATGTTTTGTAATTTTTTAGCTAAGTAAACTTACTGTTAACTTAATTGGGAGTTCCTGATGCACAGCCTCACCAGACATGAAGTATTGTCAGCGCCTTCTTTCTCACCTTGCCCTTTTCTTTCCCATGGTCATGCCTCTCCCTTGCCAAGAGCAAAAGCACAGGCACCCTTTCTTTGGTGAGGAGTTTCTTCACCTCACTTGCTGCTGCTCTGTAGGAGAACTTGTACCTGACACGTTCCTTCTGCTCGTAATGAGCTTTCACTCAAGTCGCTGATCAATAGCAGAAACCAGCAGGTCTGTGTCTATTGCTTGTTTTCTCTATCTTGAATCTGCCAAGATAGATTAGACTATTGCCAAGGTCACTCAATACGTTGCAAGTGAATGAAAAGATGTCTAGTTGACTTTTTTAGGACAGGACTGCAAAAAGGCAAGACTGGAGCTAAGCTGCGTGTGCAATGATGGATGAAATCTGCATCAAGGTCACAGAGGGTATTTTTAAGTGGACCTTCAACACAACTGAGCAAGATACACATCCCCCGTCAGTGGAGAGGTTATTACACTGCTTGCTAAGGCAGAGTATCTTAGCAGTACGCATGGGAAGCAACAAACAAGAAATTCGGGAATTGCGATGAGAGAGAAACTCGGCTGTAGCTCTCTTGAAATCAATAGGGTATTTACATGTTTTTCTGGTGGCAGAGACTGAGCTGTGGGGGGGGTCACAGGAATATGAGCAGCCTTGTGGTAATCGCTCCACCCCGGAGGCAATGGCATCCTCCTGCTGATGCAGCTGGTGGCAGCAGTGGTCATGTGAACACTGAGTGCTAGCACCAGTGCTGGGTTTAAGTGACTGATGTGCTCCAGAAGCCTCCTGTGTTCTGGGGTGCTTCTATAGCTGAGGTGTAACTTCTGTGATCAACAAGAAAAGAAAAAAAAAAGCGTGAGTCACTTAAAGAAAAAGGCTTTGCATTAACGATGACTAAACTTACAGAAAAGGAAGGTTTATAGTAAGAGGTAATACATTTTATTAGACTGACTGCTGTAATGGGGACAATTGTCTTCACAGCTTGTGTGTCTTGAGAGCTTGTCTGTTGCTCCCCCCTGTTCCAGCAGTTGATGTAATAAAATATACTGCCTGTATAAATCTCCTAGCCTCAGATCATCATGTCTGCCTCAGAACAGCTAATAAAATTGCAGACGTGTTTTCCTAATATAGTTGCTTATTTAATGGATTGTCATGGCCACCCATCACAGAATAGTCCTTATCCTTAGGCTACAGTATCTGTGTATGTTAAGAAGTCTTCCAGTAAAAAAGTCTGAGTTGTGGGTTTAGCCAGTTTTACAAATAAAACTGAGAATTGCTTCCATTGAAACCAAAAATAAATCTCTGCTTGCTGTTCATTCCTAGATCTGGACTTCAGACTTTTCCAGAGTTTGAAGCTATTTGATCTGTAGGAAATGAAAATCAGTTTCTCTGCACAGAGATGAAATGTAGCTGCGTACAAGATACAACTCCCCTTTTATACTTACTGGACTACTTGCTTTGTTTAATTTCAGTTGGGTTATTTTAAATAGCAGCATGCTCTTAATTGCTGTCTTGACCTGGAACCAAAG
This sequence comes from Scopus umbretta, assembly GCA_013400535.1. Lineage (NCBI taxonomy): Eukaryota > Metazoa > Chordata > Aves > Pelecaniformes > Scopidae > Scopus > Scopus umbretta. The sequence continues at coordinate 19,393 of VZTL01007062.1, forward strand.
CGCCTAGGAAGACAGTGATGAAAGTAACAGGAGTCTTGGAGATTTTGCAAGGCATTTAAAAGATAACAGGACCCTTCTGATTTCCTCTACTTCCCCGTGTCCACAAGGACACCCTTGCAGGGCTGAGGCCAGAGTACCAGTGACATTAATGGATAAAGGAAGTTGTGTTAATTAGTTGAACTGTAAAAGACAATCTTCTATAATTATCTGTAAGAGAAACCCCAACACACAATTATGAACTGCCAAAACTTTCAGTCTGATACAGTTGTTCTGTGTGACCTAAAGTCTTCAAAGACCTGCAAGATTTAAAACCTATTTAAGTAGTCTGACTCTATAGTGACCAAACTGTTAGCTGAAAAAAAGCAAAGAGAGAAGACTGCAGCTTTGAGGATGTCTGTACTTATCTTACAGCTTTATCTTTGTTTCTAATTGAATTTTAAAGATGCTGATCACGAGTCATCGGATGAGGCCAGACTAAAGCTCCAGTCCAGATGCAAATGGAACAGAGGGACTGAACTTGCCTTAGAGCTGCCTTTTGGCTTTGAAACATACGGTGTTCTCCTTTCTGAAGCTTATCAAGTCAATGGCTTCGATTTGCCAGTTTCCACGTGCGCTGAGGTTTGGTGCATCAGAGGCTCAACCATCAGAGCCATCTGACAGCAGTCACTAAGTGTGTCCCTGAGTTGGAGAAACTGTTTTGCTCAGAGTTCAAGGCAGACTGATGATTTCCCAGTAGTGCAAGTTCTTGCCCGACTGTCTCTTCCTTCTCCCTTCCTGCTTTTGCTTCCAAGCTGCTGAGGAGTTGGATTTTGAATTTCAATCCGAGTTTGGCTTGGAGCGAGGTAAGTGCCAAAAGTTGCTGGTGTGTGAGTCCTGCTCATAGTTGGGGTGGAGAGTGCTTGTCTTTCTCCTCTTGTGTCTGAGAGGCTAGATCTAGATCTGCTGTGGGGTGTGACAGCCTCTCATGGGTCTGCCGGAGGGATCTCACCTGAAATCACTTTAATAATTTGAGGAGAATCTTTTCTGTTTTCAAAACACTGTTTTGAGATAACAACTACCCATGTATTTGAAATGCAGCTTCGAGCACTGGTTTTTGGCCTTCTGCAGCGTGGTGTTCTTCCAGTTTGGGGAGATTGCTTCTCTTTCTAATCTATTTTTTAACTTGTTGTTAGGCTCTAAGTCTCCCTACCTGGCTTCTTGTGGGGGTTATGGTGATTGGCCTTTGTCCTCTTATCCTGCATACTGATTTAACTCCTCTGACTTTATCCACAGAAAATGGAAAAAAACTGGCAGCTGCAAGCAGAGGGGTGAAAGAAAGGGAGAACGGGATCGATTCCCATGCTCGGTGGGACTGTGCTTGTACTACTTAGTGTTCTTGTCTGCAAGCAGTGGATCAGTCTGTCAAAACATTGCTGCACTACCGCTCAGCCCTGCATTGTAGGAGTCAAAGGTGAGTCTACGCCACGCAGAGGCCTGCATGTTATTTTCTGCCCATAATCAGATTAAGGTACAGCGGGCTTCAGCCTGAGTGTAGCAGTGTCTGCCAACTCAGTCCTCTGCTTCACCTCGGAGACCTGCCAGGTCTGTGTAATACAGAGTCAGGGATGCGAGGATGTTCAAATACAGTGCAGAAGCTTGTTTCCAGGAGGGAGCGTATCCTACTCTGGGTTTTCCAGTGAGTTTTCCGAGCATCCCTGATGTCTTCTCAGAACACCAGGGAAGAGGATTTGGCACTTACCTGTTTCCTTGCTCATTACCTCTCTGGGAAAACCTCTGTGCTGGAAAGCCTCGGGAGGGTCACTGTCAGCTGGGATCGAGTTTGGGCTTGTGTGGGTCTTGAACCGCAGCCTTCTGCTGTGGTCGCGTTGCCTGTGCCGGCTGAGAGGAGGTCCCTGACGCGCGTCTGCCTGAGGCCCAGGCGGTGCAGGGGACCAGAGGCAGTGAGCGCCGGTGGTTTATTACCAAGCTTTTAGTATCTCTTTTACCAGCGTGAATTTACCGTCGCTGTGGCACTCATGTTTTACCAAGTATGCCACTGTCTCCACTTCCATCCCCTTCCATCGTTAAACTTAATGTTTGTCTTCTGAAGCTCTTTCTCTGGATGATAGGAATAGCTGTGTTGGATCAAGCCAAAGGTCTGTCTGTTAGTCTGCAGTCCTTTTTCTGTTTTAAGGACAGTGTCTAGTACCATATACCTGAGGAAGAGTATAAGTATGGAAGAAGTATATGCCGATACCTTCCCTAAATAGTCTCCAGTATCTGGTAGTCTTTGCCCATGTCGCTGGATACCTGGTCTCCTGTGTGAGAGGGCAGTTGCCTGGCTCGGATGGGAAGGGTGGGCTTGACTGCTCGTGAGGCCAAGGGCACGTGTGTGTAACTGGGTGGCATGTGCAATAAAGCAACTCTTGCATCCTTGATGTTTTCGTTCTTTTGAGTAAATTCTTTCCTACTGTAACTTCTGATTTTTGCAACCTTGAGACTTAATACAGGATTGTCGTGTAGGTAAAGACTTGGCCAGAGGCTGGGAAAACCATATGCACAAAGGGTTTTTGTTTGACTTTGGATACATCCTTTAGGCTTTCTTTTGTTGCTTAACCTCTTGCCTGTGAAATGGGAAACGATTCTACTTGCCTTACAGGGCTGCTCTAGGAATATATACCTAGAAGGTCATGAGAACTGCAGATGCGAGGGCAGTACCTCGGCCAGGTATGCAGAAAAGCACTCTTAAGCAGGCAGTAAAGAGGGAAGGTGTGTCCTTCTATATACAGTGATCTTAATTTGCACATGAACTTGGTATCAGGTAGACAGGCTTGTTATCCTTTGTTTACTAATTTGTCATGTTGTATTCCACAGTATTAAATCAGTTTAAGATGCAGTGTAATGGAATGACACTATACAATTTCAGATCTGTTAACATAATATGGGAGCATGTTTCGGTGCATTTGTTTCACTTCAAGTAACCACAATGAAGTTTGACAATGGTATATCTAGCATAGGGGCTGGGACAGACCAATAACATATACCACACTGTCAGTGATCTTTGAATGAACCTCCCATAGTTGTAGACATCATCTATAAATTGATCATGTTTTAAAAAAAAACAAACAACAACCTCTAAATTTATCTTTTAATGTGCTTAGGGTGAAAAATTGGGAAGTCTAACTTGAGTATCATCTCTCTTCCATTTTCTCAGCTGTAGCAACAAAATCTGTTGGGGTTTAATTTAATATACTTTTCCATCACTACTGTCAAAACTTCGGTGCAGGAAGTAGATTGAGGTGGTTTTGGTACTTCGTATGGTGATTTGTCTTTGTTTTCTATTGTCTGTGCTTTGTTTGATGTTCTAAGTGTATTTCAAATGGATATCTCTGTTACAAGGAGAATAAACATTGCATTAAATAAACTTTTATCAGTATTTAGACAGGTGTTGCAACAGTGTTGTAAATTTGTTTGGATAACTACACCCATAATATTGGGGAATCTGCAGAAAATCTACTCCCATTATGTTTTGGAAGAAAAGGCTAGGAAATGTGTTAAAGCCTGTTCTGCAAAGTTTCTTCAAATGTACAATTCAAGGTACTGCTTGTTTCATAACCTGTATGAGATTATCAGAGCACATCCGCTGGGTAGTGGTTGTGCAAGACTCGGAGGGCTCTGCACATGGGTGAAAGGATATTTACGGAAATCAACTATTTTGTGCTATAAGCCTGCCAGCCAAAGAGACACTCTGCATGCACAGTTTCTCCTTCCCTTGTCCAGTCTAGCCAACCTCTATATAGGCCTAGTTTCAAAAGGTCAGAAATTAAAAGCTTTATTTAAAAAATACTTTGCTGATTTTTTTGAGCATTAATTTAAACATGCAATTTTAATTTTTAAATGATCTCTCAACTGTGACTGCTACAGTAATAGTCAAGCCAAGTACCATGGTTGTTTTCTACTTTCAATTGGTTGAAGATGTCACTTCTTAAAAAGAAAAAAAGTTACTCATGACATTTCTGTGATGATGACACCCTGAAATGCAGGGAGAGGATGGCTGCGGGTGAACACTGCTGCTCTTTCAGCTGTCTGGGCTTATTTCTGCTTACTCAGTATGACTAAATGGCCATCAAAGTAAGAAATTGCTCTGGAACCACCTCCCAATCTTTGCAGCAAAGGCTGGTGACACAAGCAGCTGTAGCTGGTATTAATTTTTTTTT
>VZTL01007065.1:0-11709 GCA_013400535.1 Scopus umbretta
GCATTGTAACTCCTGTGTCACATCTCTACAACTATGTTCGTACTGCAGAGGACATGCTTATCTGAATAATCTTTGCCTATAATTTTGGTTCCTTGCAGCTATAAAAGGTAGGTGCCAGTCACAACAGGTCAGGACTGCACTGACTTGTTCTGGAAAGGCTGGTTGGTCCCAGATCTGCAGATGCAAGTGTAGTTTACTCATTTGAGAACACTTTGGCCTTATTTTGGCATCTGGGTGTTGATACAGAGGCACAAATTATCTGCTTCTGAGAATAGTTATAATAGATTCATGCAGTTCCTGGGTAACAAGACAATGACAACTTGGGAGTAAATTGCTGGTGTACGGTAAAATTTTTGCTAAATCAGTAAGACTGACATTTGTAGCCTGTAACCCACTAATGATTAGTGAGAATAAGATATAAGATTTCTTAAATCCTCAGCTACATGCAGCTTTGCAAAGTGGAAAGAAGAGGTTTAGCTATGGCTTAGTGCTGAGAAAAGAGGAGATGCAGTTGGCTACCAAAGCAAAACCAAACAAAACCAGACCAAAACAAAAAAGGCTGAAGAGAAAGAAATGTAAAGAAGCATATACTGGGTGATCCTATCTCTTTCTGTGTTTCTGCCACACAGGAGATGAGTGTGGAAGGAGAACATAATGGTTTCATTACCATCTGTGCAGTAAGATGCCCATCAACTTGAAGTCGTATCTTTTTGCTGGCAGGAAACTGGACAAGTTCTCCCATAGCAAATCCCCCTGTATTTCCTCACAGCTGTCTCACCTATGTAAGCCACAGAGCCTTTTCCAGCAATGCTGAGGAAAGATTTATGTCCACAGTGCGGGAGAAGGTCTCCTGCCCTGTTTAAGTTTAAATTCTACATCAGCAGGCTACATCTGGGGAAGGAAATTTGGACTGGTTTTCCCAAGCGCTCTATCTTCCATTTAAACATCACACTTAGAAAATGGTCCTATGCCTTCATAACAAAGTTCATGTTTCATGTTAAAAGCACATCCATGCAGCACTGTTTATCCAAAAAAGAAAACCAATATAATTATTTTTCTTGATTCCTTGACTATAGTATGGGACAAAAACAGGAGAAGAGTGGGAAAAATTGGAAACATGGGCTCTGCTTCCTGAAGAGGAGTGATGATGCTCATCCATCGTGCCTCTTTCTCCTGCATCTGTAGTGTATTTACTCTCAAAATAATAGGAGAGTGGTATTGGAGAAGGAAATTACCAGTGCCCTAAAAGGAAAAGACCCTTTTGAAATGCATAATATTGGACTGTCAACCTACTGGAAGGCTTCTTCTAATAAATACCCGATTTGTGTATATATAAGATCCTTTTAGCAGCTACATAATATTAAGCACAGGTTTGTATACTTGGCTGAATGAGCAGCTGGATCTGTGGAGGATCCAGTTTTTGCATTGACCAGGAAGAAGACACCTTGTGGATAAAGGAATTAAACATTTATGGATTATGTACATTGTCTCTTTTGCCTCACATTGCCTTCATATTGAAGACAACATGGCAATTTGTTGAAGGAGAAGAAATATTTTTTTGCTTTGTTTCAGGCAGTAAAGTAGCTTTACAAGGCTCTCAGCTCTTGTTCAAGTGTATCATACCATTTGTGATGGCTTTATAAACTGAGCATAGCTTGAGAGAGTCAAGGATGAGTCAGCCTGAAAGAAAACATATAATTAGTATTTTATTGTAAATGATTTGGGTTTACGATTATCCATGAAAATCAGAACCATTGTCTGGCTGGGTATAATGAATGGTGGTTGGGGTGGGTAAATGGGGAGTTGAGAGAGAGAAAAACTGTGTTTAAGATGAAAGCTGCTTTCAGTGAAGACCAGATCATAGCAAAAATGTAACAGGAGAAGTGAAATATAATTAGGAACGTGACATTAATACTGGATTTGCAGAATGTTGCCTAACAGGTGGGTGGAGTTTATTTAACTTCATTTCAGCTGGAGTATTGAATCACACAGATCCAGTCATTAAAATTATTTTAGACTGTGAGAAAAAAGGTAACAAGAATGTTCAAATATATGAGCTCCCACCATCAGCATGTGTTCTCGCTCTTTCTCTTCTAGCTGTAATAATCACCTCCCAGTTAAGATGGTTCTTGCTCTTCCTCTGTCATTCCTTGTTTCTGTAGCCCTGCACTGGAAAGCAGAGGGGATATTGGGTTTCCTTTCATCACAATGACAAGTCAGGGAAACATCTGGTTTAAACAAAATGTGCAAAAGGTTTGAAAAAGAATTAAGGGTTTTTCTGGCATTTTTTGTTTATGCCTGTTAGACACCTATTTTTATTAAAATAAAATTTATGAGTATAATATGAAGGGAAGACATTTAAAAGATTGAATTGTGGAGTTATCAGAGAGGAAATCTATAAAAGGCAAAATGTCCACCAGAATGGACAACACGAATCACTTTCTGGACTCCAGGATGGAAGCATCAATACAGAAACATTTGCTTCAGTTTATGAACTTTTTTGTAATCCAGCTAAAATATCAGCACCACCTGTGATACGAACATCAGATTTATTATCAGCTTCTCAGGAATTGCAAAACAGCCTAACTCCACCCGACTGTTAATAAATCAGGTGCTGAAAGCACTTCAAATGAGAACCTTGCTGAAGAGACAAGTAACTCATGGGAATCAAAGGCTCAAGTCAGTTAAACTGGCCATTTGCCCTTTTGGCATAACCAAAATGTATTTTCAGAAAAGAAGAAAAGAGAAAAATAAACAGAGAAAATCACATGACATGATGTTTTTATCAGAGTAGCACAAATATTAAAGTGGGAGTGGGCATCAGTCACTCTGATTCTGCAAAACTGAGTTTCATAAAATTGCAGAGTTAGTAAAGCTTAAAGATTTATCCAAACTCCACTGAAGTCAATGAAAAAAGAGTATTTCTTTTAATTTCAGTGGTTTGGATCTGGCTGTTGAGAGCTGCTTGCTTTGAACAACAAGCATCCACTCTCCAATGAAGCTGAATTGTGTCTTCACTGCATTCTCCTGTGCTCCATTGACATTACACACATGCAGAAAATCAACTGAAAGCCAAGCTTCTGATGAAAGAAATCGCCTGAAAAATATTGCAATACCCAGCTTCCTGGATTAATTAATAAAATTACTTGCTCATCAACATAGATTACATGCTGGGCATTTAGCTGGTATGCTCTAGGGAAGGGGTACGAGACAAGTTCAGAAGTGGGTGGAGATGTAGGGAAGAGAGAGAAGGACACAGGTTAAGAAATATAATGAATATCGATTCATGATTGCAGGAATATTTTTTAAACACTGCGTAGCTCTGATTTGCATGAACAGCATTTGCATGGCTAATAAGGGGAAGCTGTCCGTAACATTAACATTGGCAGCTTTACAGGAGCTATATTTTCACAAGCTCTAACTCTTCTTTTTGCCATTGCAGTGGGCATAAACTGTAGGGCTTTTAGTATTTAGTGTCAGTGAGTCCCCGCTTATGTTTGAGTTTCCTCTTTCTTTCCTGTGTCTTCTTACTGGTGGTCTGCAGTAGAAGACAGGTGGTTGCTATGAACGGGGTGTTTTTTTCTTTTTCTGGATGACCATTCAAGTCATGAAGAGAATGAGGAAAAATTTTTGGATGATCATGTCACCATGTGGCAGTCTGGAAGGGGTCTGTATGTCAGGGTAAGTATGAGCTTCATGGGCGTCTGCATTACCCTTCGTAGATGATGCATTGACCTTGTGGGCAACTGCAAGAGGAACATTAAGGTGAACAGGCAGGGCTGAGGCACTTCTCCCACACTTGGTAGCGAAGCAAATGTGAGTCACAAACAGCAGTGTGGGTGGAAGAATTCAATGCAGAAATCCACACTTTCAGGCTTGCAGTTGTAATGCTGAGGGATAAAAGATCTCTTTCTCTTGGATACCCAGGTGCAGTGCCACTGATCTGAGTGGAGTTAGTCTGGGTTATAACTAGTGCAGGAGGGAAACCACTCATGTTCCTGTGGTAGTGATGTACACCTGGAGTGCAGAAATTAATGACTCACTGGGTCAGTGTGTGACGCTCTAGATTTTACTGTTTGCACATGTGGTTGGTTTTGTGTAAGAAACTGGAGAGCAACCTAGTTTATACTGTGTTGAGGGTGTTAAGAAATCGAGTGGAATGGCTGAGAGCTATGCAATTTCAACTGGGCAAACATCAGGCAAGAAAAGACCATATTTGCTGTCCCTCTTTGCTTTGCTTTTGCAGGATATCTGATGTTAGGAGAACATAGTCATTCAGATTCAGCCACAGTGATGGGTCCATTCACTCCCAGCTCTGTGCTCTGAGTAACCTCAAGAGTAATTTCAAGCTTTGGAATGATGTCTCCAAATGCAACGTGGTTCCACCAGTTGTCTTTAGTAGGGATTCACTGAAGTGCAGGTCCTGGTGTTTGCTGTGCAAACCAGGGGAATCTTCACCAGCCAGGCTGTGGTGTGCAAAATCAGAACTACTGCTGATTCAGCCCAGAGGCTTGTTTTCAGAGACCTCATGTGGGTCCTGTTTTATTACTGACACTTAGAAAAATGTTTTTCAGTCCTATGCTTTAAAATTAACCTTGAGCAGCAAGCTTGTTTTGTTTAGGGCTTACTACTTCATTCACTGGGCTGGCAGCAGGGTTGATGCTGGCAGCAGAAAGGTCAATATTTCAGTCTTTGGCCTTCTTTGGAGTATTAAAGGTACTTGAGTATAATAATTCTCAGTGTGGAATACATCTCTTCTTAACTAATTTTAAAGGTAGCATATTGCAGCTTGGGCTCCCCTTCTGAAAGCCAGCCAGTACCTCCCACAAAGGATGTGAATCTGTGCTAGCTCAGGGTGCACAACCTTCACTGATGAAGCATTGTACACCTTGCAGCGTGAGCCTCCAGCTCTGCAAAAAGGCATCAACAGCCTGATCTTCCATCAAGCTTAAATAGTCAGCTGCTTTTTAAAATTGTGAATGACTAGTGTGGGATAACCTAGTGGAAGCTTTTTGATCTGTGTAGATACCAGGAAATTTTAGTCTTGTTCCACTATGTGTACTAGAGGAAATTTGGAATTCTGGAGCCAGGGAATTAGGTTTTCTATGGCTGAGACTGGGCTGCACTGTTCTTTTGATGCAGAAATTTTAGGAACAGTGATGGGTGAAGCAGACACATCCACTGTGTGTAGTGATTCTGTCAACAGACCTCATGGTATACAGCCAGCCTAATAATCACAAGTGCTTCTTTCTGTATAAGACCCAGAAAAGGAACTGACGTCTTTTATCAGAAAGACAGACAATCTGTATCCCATGACAATTCCAGATTATGGATCCCAAGAGGGTTTCCCTTACGTTCGTATTTTATCATGGAAATCACAGCTAGTGCTGTTTATTTTCTATACCTCCACACAGTTTTCAAGGTATTGCCAGCAAGACCTGTGCTGACACTGACATGTGTTGTTGTCACATTGCAAGATCTGATAGAAAAGCCCAGATATATAAATATCAGTGTTTTCTTGGATCTTCCTTTGCTTTCAGTGGTTTTGGAAACACTAGCGCTAGTTAATTCACATGCTTCATATGTTTTGTAGCCTTTTTTCCTACTTCTAAGAAAAGACTTGTTCCTAGTAGACTGGTTTGGAGTATCACTCTCTTTTGTTGCTATTTTTATGTTAGGTAGCTACATATATGTCATTTTCTAGCTATTACTACAGAGTGGGATAAGAATAAATGTCTGGGGGAAAAAAGAGAAAGCCTTGGTTATTTGGGAAAATAAGTGGCTTTTGCCTGATGTTTTTTTCGTTACAGTATTACTGTCCTGCTGCTTTGAGTGAGTTCACTGCTCAGAGCCACACTGGAAGCTGGGAGGATGGACAGCAGAACTGCTAAGGAAATGCAGGGCTCCAGCCACACAGCCACACTCCACACAGCTGCTCACTGTCCTCTGTTTTGACATGAAAGCTCAGATGTCGCTCAGGTACCTTCCCTCTGGACTTCCCTTACCTTAGGGATCAGTAGTACATGAGAACGACCCATCCCTGGTGTACTGACATCAACAAACTCGTGATTTGTCATGGTTGCAGTTCCTTGAAACAAAACTTTGGGGTTGTGAGAACAACAGGTTCTTCATGCTGATCCCCTGTGATTTGACTTGCTTTGCCTGGCAGATGGTCAACCTTCTCTAAAGTTATAATAATCTGTTTAAGGCTTAGAGCAGATTTTGGCTGAAAATATTTGTTCCTGAACTTACTTACAACTTGTTCCTTTTTTTCTTTAAACGAACAAACAAACAAAAAAAGCATTTATATATATAATATATATGCAGACATATATTCATACTTTTTCATTATATATTCATATCTATATTCATATATTCATTCTTTTTCCCACTTCAAGAAGGCATCTTAAAGACCAGTGCAATATCCCAATGGCAGGTCACATGGCAGCCAAGTACACTGGATAATTCCTTTTTCTTACAAAGAATATCATCAGTTTTTATTGCCACATACAGAAGACAGAGACTCTGTTTTTATGTTTCTGAAGCCCACACAGCATAGTAGATCAATCCAGCGTATCCATCTCAGAAAGAAGCTACATTCCTCTTACTTTTATTTGAACTTGAGATGCCAAAAGATGCTTAAGCCTTGATTCTTCACATCGTGACTTCATGTTTAGTTTACTCCTGCACAAAATGGTTTGTTATTGCACCCAAAGGCTTTGCATCATGTGTCTACAAAGCAGCATAGGAATCAGCATAGAAATCCAAAGCTTATTTTACTCCTTTCTTTTATCTAGCTTGTAAATAAACTATCCAAATGTTTTTTGGCAATGGAATAGTAATGACAGTGGGATGGTAATTTCATCTTGAGTACAAGCAAGAGGGAGGGCCAAGAAGGAAACCAGGTATGAAGGTTGCCAAATATATCTTCCATTTATCATTCCAGCCAACAGGTGCTAAATTATTTCTGAGTGGCAGTTTTAAAAAGGGAGGGGAGAAAAGCAGCATACATTTATATGTGCAAACATGTACCTCAAGCTAGAGAGGTGTCTCTGAGGAGTGGCTGGTTTGGTAAGCCAAAGTATAGTTCTTCCTGCAGGAAAAGTACAGTGTGTTACTCATGCTGGAATTCTAGTCATGCCATTGGAGCAGAAGTACCTGGAAGGATACCCAGATGGGAACAGGCTCTGTACTAGTAGTAACACAGAAGATAGACCTTTTTCACAGGAGCTGGAAATTAAGGCAATATTTTTGTCCAAAGAGTACTCTCACTTGGGTCCCCAGCAATGTTTCTGTCCTGGATAGTGTGCACCATGGTTTTTTTGCAAAGAAAAGAGACCTAAACAAATATAAGTTTTCATACCAAATACCCCCAGAATTCAGCAAGGAGAGCTTAATCTTTTGCTTTGCCATTTTCATGCCATTTCAAAGAGGCATAACTATTGCTTTAGACTGAAATAAAGAATGGGACTGTGCTGATCTAACCAGCTCAGGATGTGGCCTATCATATCCACGCTGTGTAATGAGGAAGAGTTTCTTCTTGTGGTTCACCAGACAGTTTAGCATAGCATACATTTCATCCCTGTGCAGAATATACTGTTCTGTGAAGAGTTATGCAGAATATGCTGTTCTGAAAAGAGTTATAAGTAGACAAAGCATCAGGTGAATGGAAAAACAACATGCTTGAGTCATTTGTACTAGACTGTTTTATAATATGATATTTCTCGGGTGCAGACTCACATTTACTTGTCTAACTATTGCCATTATTCTTATGTAATAATTATAATTTACCCATACAAATTAGCTGTGTAAGAGGAAGGATTAAATGACATATAAAAAGCATACTGACCGGAACTAAACAGAAAATTCCAAGGAGGAGTCCTTAAAATAAAGTGATTGTATAGTATTTAATTGTATAATATAAACTGTAATTTCCCAAAAGACACTTTATTAATCTTATGGTCATTAGCCATTACATTTGGTCCATTTATAATCACTTTGAGCTACTTAAATACAAATTTAAAATAAGATCAAACTTTTTTCCTACTAATAATGCCTAGTGCTTTCCTTATAGCTTATTCATCTTCAAAGCTCTTCCCAACATTAGCTAATTATTCTTTTTTCTAATTAGTAGAAATTGACTATGGTCAAAAGGGCCATTCAGCCACTTAGCGCAGTTCTACCTTCAAATCTCAGAGCTTCTGACCCAGAGCTTTCAAATGCTTGATGAAGATATCATAAAGCGGTTGTGCTGAGCCCATATTAAAGGCAGCCAAATGGAAAGGAAGAAAGAAAGGAAAAAAAACCACCTGAGGGAAGTGTATCAAATCTTCTCATTTGCAGCTTTCCCCAGAGACAGCAGCATGGAGAATGAAGGGCTGGATCCAGGGCTCCTCCTGCCCTGCACACAGCTGCGTGAGGCACAGGGCAGGTGGGGTTGCCCTGGCCTTATTTTGAAGGCTTAAAGGCATGTCGGGTTTGTGGTGGCCACCTGTTCAGAGGCTACTTCTGTTCTCGTAGTGTGCTGTATGTGGCAAGGGTCATTTTGGTGTTATTTGAGCAGTGGCCCTGTACATGTCCTGCTGGTGGCTGCCTGGAAAAGCAAGCCAACAGCTAGCTCTGCGTTATCATTAGCGTTGCTCTGGTGTGTGTATTCTTTCAATTTTTAATTGTATGGTGGCAAACTAAGGTAATACACAGCAAGATGACCTAGGAAGTGATTTGGTTTGGGTTTTTTTTTTAAGTCATGTTTACATTCAAACTGCCTTCTCAAAAGAGTGTTTCTTCCGAGCCTTGCATGTAGCCCTGATGCTTGCCAACAGTTGCATTGCTCACTTTTTAAGAATTCGTATCCATCCGTAACTCAGTAGTTGTAACCTGTAGGTAGCAGAAAAATCTCTGGAAATATGAACAAGCTCACCCTCCCTTTGTGTTCTGAATTTCTTTACATGTTCTTCCACAAAGGCAGCTAAGTGACAAATCCTCATCGAGCAGCAGCTCAGTTTGACTATTTGAGAACAGCTGTGTATGTGAGACTTGTTTATGTTTCAGAAACTGTGAATGTTTTAACCCTGAACAACAGTGTGTGCTCTGGGAGATTAATATCTGCATTACATGGACTTGCTGAGAATAAATTAACTCTTGATGACACGATTACTGTCTTAGCAGTGTTCACTGCATACAATTGCATGGTGTCTAAGATATTAATGTGTTTTTGTGAAGAATTTAGGAAACAATTTATTTATATGACTGTGCTTCATTCCATATCACACCAGGACATCAATTAGCTACTATCGCCTGTAAAAGAAATGTAAATCATGTGTCTCATTGGTTACGAGGGTAATACTGGGCCAATAATTCACAAAGAATAATTCATTCCATGAATTGTGCCTCATTCTGTGCTCATGAATTGTTCACAAACAGACACAACTTTCTCAAGTTTTCATTTTTCAAGTTATTATAATGGATTCTTCTTGGTTACAGTTTATTCATGGAGGTTTTGAATATTCAGGACTTAAAAGTTCAGAGTGATTTTGTTTGGTCACACAATACAATATACTTCTTTCTCAACTGAATCAGTGCAATTTTTAGAATCAGTTGATGTGAATACTTGTGAGACCTGGTGCAAATATCCTTTACAAATTTTTGCAAAATATGGTGCTTTGAAAAAAAAATACTTTTGACACTGGCCAGAAATATGTAAAAAAGTGAACCTCCAGAACGGTGAAAACCAGAGTGAGCTTTAAAAAGGATTTATGTGGAGATTTTGAGAAAAACATACTCTGGGAAATAATATATAAAACCCAAATCACTCTCACCCCCAGTGCAGTTTCTAAAATTAGGGAGCAAAAATTATTGCCTTAGGAAGATAATTAACTCCAGCCACTCTTAAAAGAAATATAATTTTAAAACATTGACAAGAAACTGTGGATTTTATTTCCTATTTGCTTTAAATTTTCTGCAGAATCTTTGGCTTTAATAGAAGAAATATTTGAAAGGTTTGACATTTGCATTATTAGAAGGAGTTGTGCTTGTGTTGGCAGCATGAGAACAAGGAGGAAAAGGTGAATTTTCTAGCAAGTGGTGCTTTCTGAACAACTTGGAGATGACTTAAGAATTTTCCTGAATACCCTGGCTGCATATAAGCAAAACAGCATATGATAAAAAATTAGGTATGATTTTAATTTTCAAGATAGAGCCTAAAATAATCTCCCTGACTCAAATTTACCTTTTTTGCCTGAAGGTGCTGCACAAATTAGAGACAATTTTAACCATGCCAATTTTTGAAGCTACCCTCAGTACAACACATGTGTTGGAAGTGCGGTAGCTGGTTTTCCATGATACTGCATGTGTGTTGAATATTGGATGGAAGGGTTGAATCTAGTTGTTCTTCCTTTTGCTGAAAATAGATAAAATGGAAAATTTGCAAGTGTTTCATTTTTTTTTTGGTGTTTGATTCACGCAGATACTCAAATCCTTTCTTCTCTGAACAGTCTACTGAGAATCTGAAATCCATCCTCTTCTCTCATATTGCTAGGCATGCCTTTCCCATACTAATACATTAAGAAACTTTTATTGCACTGAAAAGCATATAAAGTTCACTGCTTTGCTGTGACCTTTTCTCCTTTAAATTGTTTCATCATTGCGGCCAATATGGACCAAAGAGAAGATGTAAAAATGTTAGGGACGTTTATTTGTAGGAAGGTTAAGCAACTTTTGCTATGCCTTTTTTACATTCTTCCAGACCTTCTAAAAAGAGACCATAACATGACAGCGATGGCCTCCTTAATTACATTTTGTTGTCAGAGGAAGCATGCTTTAAAAGAACAGTAACCCAACACTCCTATAGTTGAGGATTTCAATAATCTCAACCAGGTTCACAACATTTGGAAAACCCCAAACCTTCTGTCAACTGATTGAAGCGAATTTTACGCATGCAAGAAATACAGTCATCTGGCACAAGATTCTGTGTTACGGGGCTCGGGCAAAAGGATCCAGTTTCAGTTTGCCAGAGTTTCACGAGCAGTTGGATAGATTTCACAATGGCAAAGGCTTATCAAAAAAACAAAAGCTAAGAGCAATACGCTCCTGCTGTGCTTGTTTTCAGTAATGATCATCTCCATAATAAATGTAAATTAGGTCCTGAATATTGCCGGTCTAGTACGGAAATCTTAATAGCAGCTGAAGATTAAAAAAATATAGATATTAGTGGAACTCAGGGTGGTTAACACTTTATCTCCTTCCTGGCTTTTTTTGGGTAGACATTGAACCTGGTTGCTTTGTTTCTATCACAACTGCTGGTGGCTTTTTTCAAAGAAAAGGAGAAAATTTCTCCTGCATGTCTCCATTTTATATTTGTGTAAGTTCTGTCATGATTTTAGCATGATTGCCAGGGAAAAAAAATCAGACTTACAATGGACTGCTACAGTGATATAGGATGCATGGACATAAAGCCCAACAAAGGTGGTCAAAGAGTAATACACTGATTTTGGCAGGAGAATACAGTGGGTAGGAAATCCCAAACAGGGGCATGTGCATTTACCCAAAATTGAAAAGGCTGTCATATGTAGAGATTCTAGGGTTCCTGTAGCATGCCTATTAGTTAGGTCGGTGAACCTGCTGGCCTTTCCTTGCAAGATGAATTGCTTTCACATAGGACTGTCTGGGGAGCAGTGGAGGCTGTTGTGGCATTTGCAAAAAAAAAAAAAA
>VZTL01007065.1:11739-25491 GCA_013400535.1 Scopus umbretta
GGGGCCTTATCTGACTGCCTTCCTCTGAGAGGACACAGCCTGTGTGTCCCGGCTTCTGTTTCTGTAGAACAGACATGCCTACAGTCTGTACCAAACTTAAGGTCCTAGGAGCAAAACTTCTAGGCTGCTACTCAGGACTTATGAACTATCAAAAATGAAATTGGCCCCAGAGCAGTCTTCACAGGTTGCACCAGACTGAACTCAGTGCATTTTGGGAAAGACTTGCAAAGCCTGTATAAATATCTATGTAGTTCTAGGCGTCTACCGTCAACTCTTGCTGGCATGATTCTAGATGTTCCCGTGGCCTAAAGCAGAATAGTCTGTTGGCATGGTATGAGGATTAAATCGTTAGCATCTGAAAAGTGCCTTACAAATGAAGCAGGATAGATACTATATCCTGTGCATCTGTCCCCATAGTTTTCAGGTACTGCTAAGGAGTATGAAGTATGAATCCGTAGTGACTCCTGAAACAGCCACTCTTAAGAAATATATAGAAAATGTCAAAATCTGGGTGGATTTATCCAAAAGGAAGGATGACAAAGCCTTGTGAAGGTATTTATGCAGGAAAAGCACTGGGAACATTGGTACATCTGGCCATAGTACCATGCTGGGCAAAAGTACCAGATAGGGTGAGGTGTTACCATTGTTCCCACAAGATCTCTATTGCTGGCTATGGTGAGAAGGCAGAGAAGAAAGGAGGGGCTGTTGGTATTGTCCTCTGACAAGCTGACAGCTGTCCTCATAAAGACAAAATTAATTTAAAAAACCCCAAAAAGGTGAGGGAAGAAAACACAGAGGAATTGGATAAAGAAAGAGGCTATTTTGCTAACATGAAATGTGCTCCATGCCTGGGAGAGTGAAGGAGAGGCTGTTGTGGTACAGTGATTTGTGGGACCCTCTGGGAGGAGGATGGTTCAGAGCAGTATGGTGGAGCAGGCAATGCCACACAAGAGAGCATTTCTGATGAGTTCAGCCTCAGGCTTGCCTTCATGGCCAGAACGATGGTGCTCTGTTGAGCACTGCATGGCAGTAGGTTATCAGGGCAGCTTCATGACTCAGGAGCCAGGTCATTCCAGCTGGCTTTGAGGGACCACGAACTCTTGTGTCACAGCAAGGAAGCCTTGAGCCAGGTTTGTTTTTCCATTGTGAGATGTGGACCCTAGACAGACATCCAAGCATTTCCTCACTGCAGGTTGTCCCATCTCAGGCTATTTGCTTAGGGCCTGTGATGCCAGGGGTGACTCAGTAAATCTGGGATAGGAGAAGTAGCTGTGACTCCCTGAACTCTACTTCAGTTTGGGTTACTCAGGCTGAGAATCTGGCCTTGCCCATCACTTCAACATGCTGTTTCTTCAGCATATGCATCTCACTACTGACTTCTCCACAGTCCTGCCCATGCAATTTGTTTCTGTCATCTGACCCGAGTGCAAATATTTACTTGATAACACAGAGGAACCTGTCCCCTGTACAATTCTGAAACTCTCCTGTCCTGAAATACCTGATGTTCCCTTCAGAGGATCCAAATCCTGTGCACCTCACAAGCATGAATGACTATATTTTGCACTTGAAAAATTTGATTAGAGGAGGGATTTCATCAATGACCACGATACATGTGCGTAACTTCGGATTTGCAGATGCCCAGATTTTAGCAGCATGGGGAATTGTTTGGGAGGAATGTTATACTGCAAGATGGTGGCTGTAAGTTCTCATTTTAGTCCTTTCTGTATTAGGTACTGGAGGGAACAGAAGCTAAAATGGATGAGTAAGTAGAATTTTGAGGCCTGACTGGTTGGGCAAGAGAGTCACATTCTTGGAGCAACAAATACCTCCTTCCAGATCATGATGTGCTAGCAATGTTGGGGAAGCAATAACATGGGACTGGCCCAAGTTAATGATATATATTAAAGGAGATTATGCAGATATCAAGGACATGTTTAGTAAAGCATCTATTGTCTGCATCTGTCACCACAACATTCGGGCAAGTGTTGGGAAATATGGAAAGTGTGAAGTAGGAGGAGAAAAACTCGATCTGTGTTTGTTGACTGCTTGTTGACAGCAACTGAGTAAGACATTTGCAGAATAATTTAAAAGTTTTTTAATTAATTGTTGGGATTGTTTTTGCGCAACCTATAAAACCCATTCTGATCATGCTTCTGGCTGCCAGAGTGGGGAAGGATGTTACAGGGAAGGCGTGTGTTTGTGTGCATCTGCAAGTGAGTGTGCATGTGAAGAGAAAGTGGCCAAGATGCTTAGTACTAAAACCTGATCCTGAAATAATTTAGGCTACAGAATGATCTTTGCAAAGGAAATAGAGATTGACTTTTTATGATGGCAGGAGAAGAGCAGATGTCTCAGATTGAGATACCTATGGTATCATGAGCTAGGTTGGAAACCCATGTCCTGATGAACACATTGTACCCACTGTGAGTCATTACCTGCAGCTCAGCTGGATCCCTGCTGAAGTGCTGTGGCAGGTGGGGTGTTTCCCTCCATGTGCAGCCTTGGGATAATGTCTTCAGTTCAGGTCTGATCCAAACTTTGCTAAAGTTCATGGAAAGAAGCCAGTCAGCCATGAATCAAGGGCTTTAATGACTATTTATTTGTCTAACGTTTTGTATTGTAATTAAGCTGCCATTTTTTAAAACAAAATCTCCTCCCACCCCCCAAATTGCCATCAATCCTTCCAGCAGGAGTGTGCTACAATTTAATGTAAACTGGGACAAGGAGAGGGTGTGGAACTGTGCCAACACAAATGCTCCTTGTTACAAACATAGTCCTGAATGGAGGATGGAACAGTTTTGTATGTAAGTTCTGTGTTCTCCATTGCTGCTTAGGTTAAGTTTTAAGCAGTTTCAGTTGTCCTGTCACTTTGTCACTCGCTTGTAAATCAAATAGACTGTTTGGCTGCTGGCTTGTTGAGTGCTGGAACAAGCACAAACAAGAGCTTCTCTACTGTTTTTCAAACTGCATTTCAGTCCTGAAAAGGTGGCAGTTGTGTCATGATTTACAGCTCCTATTTGGTGTTTTTAATTGGGAATTTACACGACAATTTGTGGCTACATGATTATGTTAAGATTATCTTATAAAAGATCTAGGACAGTTGTTTGTGAAACCCTGGGGGCACATACCAACCTCCTTAGTTATCTAACCTACTGTTGTGCTCCTCAGTTAAAAGAGTGGGGCCTTCAGAAGTGGTTTGATCTTCCTCTGGAAGGTTAAAGGTCAAATGACTCATAAATGAAGAAAGAGTGATTTAATCCAAGGAACCTGTGCTGTTATTGTAAAACAATATTCACCGGTGATGGTACACTGCTGTACAAATGACAAACTGCACAGCGATGGAAGTTGTTATTACATCACTGGAAACTTCACCTGCACTACATTTATGACTCCATAAACACAGGTTTATTTAACAGCTGTGGGAACACCTATGGCCATTTTGTGTTAAAGGTCAGGAGTCCTAAATTTCGGTTTGCATGTTAGTTTTCATGGGTGAGGTTCGTAAAACGTGGTGACTAGTATTAAGTGATCAGAACATAACCAAAATATAATGTTGGGGGAAACACGTGCTAATACAACTATTTGTACTGTGCTGTGTTTCCTTGAAGTGCTTGGGAGGATTGTTTGTTTGCTGGGTGTTACTCTAAAAAACAGATTTATGTCACTTGGTCACAATTCTGTCTCCCTTTCAATGAAAGTCTGTAATTGTATCTGCCACCAAAGTTAGACTCTAACAGGGGTTTGCCTTCTAGGATGTTTTTAAAGGGGGGCAGTCAAGACCAGTCTATTTCAGAACATGAATTAAAGGTGGCCATACATACAGCAGCTGCTCCTCAGTTCCTTTGCCAAACGAGATGATTAAAAATATTAATATTTATTCTTGAAGTTGCCATGTTAAACAATGGGCCAACTGGTGGACTGAACAGTGAGCTATGTATTGCCAAGTGCAAAAAAAAAAGAAAAATTAAAGAGAAAACAGTGTGTATTAATGTAAATACTTTTCAAATGGGAGTGTGGTTTTATGTAGATGGTGTCTCCTTGCAGTAGGTCCTCCACAGGAGCACGTGGCCACTCTGTAAAGGATAAGAAATAGCTGCTGAGTGAATAATTCTTTTTCATACTTTTGAAGCATTTGAAAAGCTAAAGTGAATCTCTGTGTGGAGATTAAATTGCACGTACACTGTGGGAAAACAGGAATCTCCCTCTGGTTTTTGCATGTTGTTCTCAGCTCCTTTTCTGTGGCCTTGTCTAACTCATGCCACACAGTAATATCCGAGTGCTCCTTTACATTCCCCACCCATGTTATTGCTTCAGGTGTTGTACTGTTGCTCAGTGAATGGTAGCAGATATTTAACAAATTTGCAATAGCAATCT
Organism: Scopus umbretta; assembly: GCA_013400535.1. Classification (NCBI taxonomy): domain Eukaryota; kingdom Metazoa; phylum Chordata; class Aves; order Pelecaniformes; family Scopidae; genus Scopus; species Scopus umbretta. Next base: position 16,114 of record VZTL01007065.1, read on the forward strand.
GGACTACTGAAAGGATTATGACTAAACCAATAAATTACTATTGTCTGCTTTCATCACATGATAGATTCCCATAACCCAGTCAGTGTGGCTGAAGGTTTTATGCTGATAAAGATTACTGAGTTTACTTACATTTTAGAAACAGTATTGTTCCATTCGATTCATAAACGTTTCTTAGTCAAAGACCAAACAGAGATAATTACTGTTTTTTTGCACTTTTGGAACACAGATGAGGTGATTAGAAAAAACCAAAAAGATATGAAGCAATAATGAAGCTTCTCTTAAGCAATGTCAAACATATCTTTCTTGTTTAACAGCATTTTATATCTCCATCAATAATCTCGCCAGTGGTCATATAATTAACTATGCTAATAATGCTTCTTTTAGTCTTTTTATTACTATTATTGCTGTGAACCTACTTAGGAGCAATCCACTGTAATTAGTAATTAATCTGATGATTGTGTTGCCCTATGCAAACGTGAGATGGAGCATGTTGATTTAACCACACCAGCCTCGGTCTCCGCTCCACATGTTGTTGCTGCCATGTGCACCAAACTGGCACGGTGCTGCCTGCAGCCCTTGCTGCCCATGCAGCCTCCTGGGCTGGCATCTGCTGGCTCGGAGCTGCCTTCATGAGGACAGGGACTGGGGACAGAGCGGCCCATGTATCACCTTGTCCATCTTGCCTGGCTGTCAGTCCCTTTGCTTTGAGAGCATCTCCTGGTGCCAATGCCGTCTTGTTGCATGCACAGTAACAAGGAAAATGCAAGACTGGCTGACCTGGACAGCAAGCACTCCTGTGAAACACATTGTTGAGTATTTAATATGGAAGTATTTCTACTCCAGTTTGGTGTTTCACATGGAAGCCATTTCTTTCTCACTTGCTAAACATTGCCTTTGATTCTTTTTTCTTTAAACCCCCAAATTATCCTCATCTATTCACTCTTGTTTACTCTGGCAATCTTGTAATGCTGGCATTTTCCAACATCCCACTTTTTTTTTTTCCCCTTAGCTTTGAATAGGAAACAAATGTGATAGTATTTATTGGCAAGTGGTGATGTTCTTGTGGTAATCATTGTGCTGAGCACTAACAGTGGGAGAGGTGAGGAGAATTGAGAATTTCCACCTGAAAGCAATCCCCCCTTTTCTTTTTTAAATTATTGATGGTGGCCCTTTAGTATTAGAACTGCCACCACTTTTTTTTCCAGGGGTGTCATGGTTTAACCCCAGCTGGCAACCACACAGACGGTCGCTCACTTTCCCTCAGTGGGATGGGGGAGAGAATCGGAAGAGTAAAAGTGAGAAAACTTGTGGGTTGAGATAAAGACAGTTTAATAAGTAAAGCAAAAGCCACGCACGCACGCAAAGCAAAACTAGGAATTCACTCACTACTTCCCATCGGCAGGCAGGTGTTCAGCCATCCCCAGGAAAGCAGGGCTCCATCATGACTAACGGTTACTTGGGAAGACAAACACCATCACTCCAAACATCCCCCCCTTCCCTCTTCTTCCCCCAGCTTTATATGCTAAGCATGACATCACACGGTATGGGATATCCCTTTGGTCAGCTGGGGTCAGCAATCCCAGCTGTGCCCCCTCCCAGCTTCTTGTGCACCCCCGGCCTACTCGCTGGTGGGGTGCTGTGAGAAGGAGAAGAGGCCTTGGCTCTGTGTAAGCACTGCTCAGCAGTAACCAAAACATCCCTGTGTTATCAGAACTGTTTTCAGCACAAATCCAGAACATAGCCCCACACCAGCTACTATGAAGAAAATGAACTCTACCTCAGCCAAAATCAGCACAAGGGGATACACAATAATTGAAATGTAAATGTAAAATATCTTTTAAAGAGATATTGCAAGCCATAACTTAAGCACCTGAGCCTTGGAAATCCAGTCTTACTTTGGCTTCATCTTCTCATTGTCATTCCCTGTTGCAACAATGCAACGCTAGGTACTGATCTGCCAGTCTCAATGCACATTGTAACTATTCTCCATGTTTTATAGCACAGTTGAAGATTCCTGAAATTCACTATTAGAAAAATTATGTGCTTGTTTCTGGCATAGTTTTTATCCTTCTCTAAACAGGAGTTAGAACAGGGCATTTCACAAGCAGATACAGAAGCTGTCAAGAGCCCAGTAGACTGTGAGGTGGCTCTAAGCCATTATACTGCAGGAAAGTGATATTAAGCCAGTGAGTGGAAAAAGTAGCTCTTAATGTTTTGTAATCACATGTAAGTGTAAAAGCTGAAGGCACAAATCAGGTTTAGGGTAGATAGTGCTATTCAGAGCTAAAATTTGTACAACAAGGCAAAAATATTTTTCCATCCAACACTTACAACATGGAGCCTAAACCTGCCTAATCCCTGTTCCACATAATCACCAAAAAATACCTGTCAAAAGTCTGTATAAAGCTGGAGATATCTGACACTCTTTAAGTGCCCCTGAATTATCTGTCTTAGCAACATACACCTCTGCTGAGCTGTGCAAATACAGCAAAAAGTAAGGTTCTGGTGAAACCAGTATTTACACACTATCTCAGTGTTGGAAGTAATTAATCTTCAACTGTATGAGGCTCTTTGTGATGTAAAGCAAGTGCTGACACTTTTGTGTAAACATGAAGATTAGCATATTTACAAACTGGTAGATGTTACTTTGATCAGTGGCTGCTTGCACTGGAAAGGCATGCTGGCATGCGGGTTTGCTCTTCATGTGACAAAGACGTCTAATCCTTTTACACTATTCTCAGATCCATATTTAGAATTCTGACTTGTGTTTTCTATATCCACTTGAGCTCACTGTTTGGTTTGTTTAGCAGTGTTCATCCACTCACTCTTTATACTCACTAGTGACTCATTCCAGTTTGTTTTCTTTGCAAAGCAAGCAGTAAAATTCCAAAGTAGTAAATGACCTGGGTGAAAAACCCTTAAACTCCTTTCGATTTAATTACTAAAGCAAATTGGAACCACTTGCAGTCAGGCTTTTTGATGGCCTGTATAAAGATCTTCACTGTTTCCCGTCTTGCTTTTGAGTAAGTTAGTGTGAAAATTAGCCAACCCAGCTCCAGCCTACTTCTAATGCTATTGCATCAAGACTTTTATTTCTGTGTACATTTAAGCTCATCTGGAAGACTTTGAAAGAGACATCCTAGATGCTTGTTTTTGTTCATTGTAATTTAATGGTAAACTGTAAACAATACATAATTCATTTTAGTGCAAATTATAGCTTTACATACTCTAAACTTGTTAGTGACGGGATCTTGTGGTAACAAGATAATGACCTGAGCAGGTTAGAACAGGCTGGGTCTTATCTTTTGAGAAGGATGAAATGATGTTATGACATTGTCAGCATATTGTCTTACATGCTAGGGTGCTAGCAGCTCATTACTTACGTGCAACCCATGTGCCTGAGTAAACGATTGCAAGATTGGCCCTTCTAGGTGTACATGTGTTGGCAAGATCGAACATGCCAGGCGACTGCAGAACAACAGGAGAGATGTGTAGTTGAGGTGGGCCCACACATGCTTGCAGAGGAAAGCTGAGACTGAATCTTTTCAGTGGGTGGGGTACCACTGCTGTTCCCAATGCTGGGCCCTTCATTTGAATGCTGAAAGGAAATCTGCTCAGCCTTCCCACAGTTGTTGGAGAAGGGAGACACAAATCTGCTTGGTCTTGGAAGCTTTCCTGCTTTCCTCTGGCAACCTGGAGTTTTGCCTCCATCCCCAGGCACACCTGTTAGCTTGTCAAAGATGAGGAAACTCCTTCTCACCAACCTACTGTGTTCTAGAAGGTGTGAGGTTAAGCCGAGACTCTTCAGGTACTTCACCTGGCTCCTATCCACACACTAAAACCTCTGGTCTGATTTTAGGGCTCTGACTCAGTTTCCATTTGACAACAGTTGCCAGTGATAAATGCACCTATTCGGAGATGCAGCTGCCACCCAGCTGTTAGCCCTTATGGCACAACTGGAAAGACAACTCCAGCATTTTACCAGTGGTTTAAGCTAATATGTTGGTCTGTACAGTTGAGATGCTGAGAGCATCCCCTTCAGCCCTGTAGTACAGAGGTGTAACTGCTGCTGGGGGAGTGCAGCAGGCACCTGATGGTGGCAACATCTTCAATGAGATTGACTACAACCCTCAGTGGCTGTTGTCTGCTTTGCCCAGAGCTGTAGGCTCTCCATGCAAAATGAAAAGAAAAATAAGTCTCAGCCATCTCTCTAGCACCTTTCAAATGGATCAGAGTGATATATAATTTCATATACTAAAGGACCCCACCAGCTTTCCAGCCAAGCAGGACATCTATGCTCACAAGGTCAGCCGGAGGCTTTTTAGTGGGATATTAGACATTTTACTCTGTTAAGAAACAGCTGTGAATAACGCATAAGAAAGGCATATAATGATGCGTTGTGTCCTACATTCATTTTTCCAGGGCCAGTGTTCCAGGTGCACCACTGAAGGCAAGGTTAGCATTTTCCCCTTGAAATATTGCAGTCTGTAGTCTGCACAATTTTAGAGAAAGTTCAGTTGCATGGAGCTTTCCTCCTTTGTATCTAACAAATGAACAATAAAGACAGGATCTGTGTTTTGATTTCTTGTTAAGCAAAGTAAGCAGGTGAAGCACTCAGAAAAGAAACTGATATACTTTTCTTGTGTTACTTGCAAAGCGTCACATGTATGCTAGATCTATTACTGATTAAAACTCTTGTTAAACCGAGGATCAAAAAGGAAGCTCGACACCTCATTTAGCTCTTTTCATGACTGGATTAGCCTAAATAGAACAACTTGTCTGTACGGGAACAGCACAGACACTTAATTTTAAAAATATTTTCCTATCTAGGCAGAGAAACTGTGAATAAAGTATATAAGTAAGGAGGAGGAAAATGTTTTATTTGATTGTGGTAATGAAAAATTATTGGGTGAAATCTTGACACCAACAAAGTCAATAGAAGTTTTTCCATGTTTTTCAGTGAAACCTACTGCATTTCCTATCGATATTTAAGGGGAAAAAAACCCCAACTTCTGCAGGTTATATTGTTACTTATTTAAAATGGAATAGCTGGTTGCACATTTATTAACTAAAATAATGTATTAACTGAAACCTTCCTAAGTATATATTAATCTCTGTAGTTTACTAAAAGCCTTCAATATGTTTGGTTTGATTTTCACTTAATAAACAGATTAGAAGACATGCAGTTAATATGCTAAACAAAATGGGATTTTCATAGTTTTACTCTCAATGCCATTATTTGTGTCTTCATTTTTTTCCACATCGCAAGCGTTCAGCACTTCAGCAACTTAAATGTGGAAGCAGATGGTGAACACTTTGCAGCCAATACTGAATATATGCCTAGATCCTTCAGGCTTTCAGTCTGATTCCCTCCTGTTTCTCCTGTGTGTTGATAAATCAGGGCAATGGAAAAGCCTATCTCCAAGTTGCCAAGCCCGTGCTGTCTTGCAGGCCAGACCCAAACATATATTAACATGACCACAGGTACACAAGGCAAGCTTGGACCCTTGGGATTATAGCCTGACTAGGGGCTGAGAGTGTGGAGGAAATTTCTACAAAGGCTGCAAAAGGGGAATAGAGTCTCAGGACTACAGTGAAGCTGGGAAGCTGCGATAGTCCTGGATCACAGGATTTGGGGCTGGCAACCTGATTATTCAGCTCTGTAAAGACTCAGATCCCAACCATGATCATCATATGAACTTTGATGTTTTTAATGTTGTCCATGGCTGTGCTGTAGTAGGCAAGACTGACCCTTTTATGCTTTCACAGGTCTTTTTTCCTGACGGTTTAATGGTTATAAATAAATAAAAATCTTCATTTTAGGAAAAGTATGTATTTAGGAATTTTACGATACTAATTTCATGTTGCCCTAGAGCATTTTCTGCAAATGTTAGCATGCACATACTATTGATAATCTGGTGATTAAAGCAGAGTATTTTGACTTTAAAGTGGCATCTTCTGAATAAATCTGTCTCCAAATGATTTATGCATGCCATTAGGATTTAGTGCTGGTAGTTGTCCTGGGAAGCCTGATCTGGTCTTTCAGGAGTTGCCTTAGCTTTATCAGTCCATTTACATGCGGTCATATTTCAGCCTCCAGGAGCTTTAAAATGTTTAGTACACAGAACACAAATTTAGGCCTGTGTTTGTTTTTATTGGTGGAACCTCTTTCCTTTCTTCAACATTCTCAAATGTTCCCTGGTTTAAGTAGAGTTATCTAAGGTAATCCACTCTTGCCCTTACCAGGGATATTCCACTTTGTTCATAAGCACATAACATAACTCTAGTCCCCAGTGATTTCATTGTGAAATTAAAACCCAGACACTCATCCAGATGTCTTAGAAGATAAGGGCAGGCCTAATCCGTATGTCACAGAGGACTTGAGGAGCAGGAATTCACCTATACATCATCACGTTGTTATTAGCCTGGACCATGGCAAGCCCAACACAAACATTTTCCACAGGGCTTGCATTCAGGCTTGGCAGTGTTAAGAAAATACCCTCCAGCAATGTGTTATTTTAGGCTGAAACAAAAGTAGACATGAATGGCAAGAGGAACAGAGAAGTATTGTTTTTATTTTCAATGTGAACCCATAACTTGTGTTAAATGAAAATCTAACCAACTAAGATGTAAATACCATCGTGTTCAAATGAGCTATCAAATATCAACACATTTATTTTGTGATGGAGTACTGATGCTTGTCTTGGGGACTGTGGGAAGGGCAATTTAGATAGTAGAAGCCAAAAGCTTTATCTGATTAAAACTGATATGATGATTGATTTTGACAGAGAGAAATCACTTCCATTGCAGCAAAAGGCAACAAAAACATTGTGCATTTGTCATTAATATGAATGGTGGCACTGAAATTAGAAACAAAGTGTGGGCCTGTAAAAGAGGCAAATTTTGCTTCTATTTCTCGGAGTTCTGCCACACAAGTCACCCCCAAAGCTGCCATAATTATTTTATAAAATCCATGGAAAACCCTTAGGGCAGGGACTAGATCCCACCTTTCCAGGAGGTGACCTAGCCTGCATAGCTGCCCATTTCTGTCTGTTCCTGCCTTCGCTTGCTGCTTCTTCATCTTGTCCTGGGAGCACTCCCACAAGTGAGTAGAGAGATGTTACAGGATAACGATGAAGCTGAGTTTGTGATTAAAGCATTAAACTGGGAGTTAGGACTCGTTTGGATTCAGCTCCTGCCTGTGCCACTGATGTTCTGCGTGGCCTTGCCATGCTGTGTTTTTGACAAAATTCATCCCTGTGCTGAGAGCCAACTAGAAGCTTGGATGTCTTCTGATGCTGGGAGACAAACAAGGCTTACCCACCAGTTGAACATTATACAAGTGTATTTAGAAAACTCTAATGGCATGTAAGCTTTGTGGTGTCTTTCAGCAGAGGGCTGAACTTCTTGTTTATAGTCAGTGCCTCAGTGCTCCCTCCCGTCAAGCAGGAAAACTGCAAGGTTAATAATATTAACATTTGTGAAATGCTACTGTAATGTAAGGGACACACACAAGTGTGTGTCTATTAGAAGGAAAGCATACAGATATCAAATGAGCTGCCCAGAGTTAATGCACTTACTGAACAGTCTGAGTCCCACAAGCATGAAAAAGTGCCCTGAAAAAGTCTTCAGAAACTAAGAATAAGCTTTATTAACAAATTCTGAGGGTTGGTTTTGGTCCTTTTTTTGTTGTTGTTTGCTTTTTTTAATATGAAGATCAACTGTACATTCATGCAAAGGTATTTATGACAATCAAGACTAGAAGAAAGAGAACCAGAAAAATGGCAGGACAGAGAAACACTTTTTAAAATGGAATGTGGGTTTGATATTTTTTTTGTTTTGGGAAGCGATCCAGGTTACCCTAACAGAAAACAGAGACACATTTCAGCTGGGTCTCTTTGTGCACAATGCAATGGCAAAGCAGTTCAAGACCAGTTCATCTGTGTGAAAATATGACCCTGTATGAGTCTGGAGGTCAATGAAACCACTGTTGATCTGCTCAGGGCATGCTGGTCACTGCTTTGGGGTCACTTTGATTTATGTGCTTGGATTTTCCACTTCCAGAAGAATAAAATATGGGTGACTGTCTCTTAGTTGACTCTCATTTGTTGTTGTAGGCATGCCTTTTTCTCAGAAACATGCACTATATGAAAAAGTCTGATAAATTTAATGTAAGGATATAAAGTGACACTTTTATGGAAGAGGAATGCATTCTCGGTCATAATTAGAAAAAAACCCCAGGAAAACCATGATTTTTTTCTGGTTTCTTTTAAGCAATATAGAAGCTTGCTATCTCTCTCTGGTGCTTAAATGTCTCCTTATTGTGGTTTGAGCGTTTCACAGTTTTTACAAATTTACTTTTAAGATGCTTATGTGAAGGATGGAATTAATGGTAGCACCATTTAATGGATGGGATAGTGGAGGCAGAGGCAGCCTCAGCAGTAAGCTAAAAGAAATCTGTAGCAAAGCAGAAAGTTAATAATTATGTACTGCTCTAAGTCCTCATATCCAACTTCAAAAGTAAAATGAATGGAAGTTTTAAATTTGCTTTCTTAGTGCAAAAATTACAACTGCTTCTCTGCTGAGATATCTTGCCGTAGGTAAGGTCACTTCATGTCATCAATTCCAGTGGAATTAACGCAGGGGGGTGTCTGAGTCAATATATCTGGATTTTTTTTTTTTTTTCTGGTTTTCTGCCGTACTGCAAACCTCAACACTTCTGGCTGCTGTGTCACTTGTCATTCCATTGGTGAAAATAGTCTTTCCCTATAATAATTGCTATTATAAGTACTTCTATCAATCAAGACTCCTTAATTTGTCCTTTAGGACTCTTTAACCCCTTCAAACTTTCAAAAAAAACTATTAATGAAGGTCACTGCCACCTGCTTTGCATGTGACTGCTGAGAGCCATCAGTTAGGAGCAGACACCTATGAGGATGTGTCGCTTGGAGCTCAAGAACTGCTCGCCAAGTGTATTAGAAAGTACACTTTTATTAACGCTGATGAAATTTTGCCTTGTTCTTTAACTACCCTCTGATTAAGTAAATTTAAAATATACCTGTGCCTTGACTTGTTTCATCTCATAAGTGTTAGTTCAACTAATTTTGTGGCTACAGAGGAAAATATATTTTATCTATGGAGGATGGGATGAACAGGGGTAAATACTGCAGAAGTGTAACATACTACTTTGTTATTAATAACTTACTTCAGACGAGCTACTTAGTCAGGGTTGTAGCCATAGAAGTGTTCAGAAGGCATGAATGAACTGTTGAGAATGAATGCTGAGAAATGAATGAAGGTTGAGAAAATATGAAAAGTCATTTGTTTAGATATATACACACCAATTTCACCAACATTTTCATTATTCAACCTAAATGT
>VZTL01007065.1:25521-36528 GCA_013400535.1 Scopus umbretta
AACCTAAATGTCAGTTTAGAAACAGAATTTGAACATGAATGAACAAACAACACATCTACTGTGCTGTAACTTCACCATTGTACTTCCAGTACCATTTTTTAGGGAGTTTTACAAAACCCCAAAACATTGTCTTTTGTACAGTCTATGAACAAAACATGAAGCTGGAGAGGCCACAATTAAGAAATGTTCAACATGCTTCTCAGTACTTGTTCCTTAGAATAACTGCTTCACAAGCCTTCTCCTTCAAGACATCCTTGAGGCTTAATACCCTCCTAGCTGTCATTTCTGTCAACACTCAGTGCTGTGAAGAGTTGCTGAACTAAACCATATTAGCAGGTCTTTACAATTATTTGTAAATTTTGGGATACTCAGAAGAGTATTGCACTGGTACATTGCCTTTGGTGCCTGAGGGGAGCACGAATTATGTCTTATCTGCAGGTATAGCAGTGAGGAGCCAGACCATCTTATGAGATGCTGTGGTGCTCAGCCCACTTCCAATCCCATCACTGGGATTGTCAGAGTACAATTTATATCAGTGAGTAGAGTGGACATATCATCTAACATTAGAGTTTCACATGAATCTAATGCATGGGAAATGGATTTTTTTTCTTAAATGGATAAAAATATCTTCTCATCTGAAACCTTAAACTGGTGACATTTCAGAATTCCATTTGGAGAGATGGAAAAACAGATGATCTGTGTTTTTTAAAACTCTTTCTGATAGCTGGTATTTCTTGCCTATACAGTTTGTTGAAGTATTACTGACACAAAGCATTTCAAACTTTTGACTATTTATCTGACTCCAGTAAGGTTTGCCTATAATTGTCTGTATTTAACTAAGGAAAACTACTGTTTCTGAAATTTATTAGTCCAGGATTGTAAGGACTGGAACCTGGAAGTTAGGTTCCTAGAATTTCAAAGAAGTAGTCCAGTTTTCAAAAACACTGAGCAACCTCTGCGTGCCATGGAAATTGTCTAGGGTTTAAAGCTCTGGGAAAATGTCAGACCGGTTGTTTTGTAACCTAAATTTAAGCCCCTATGTACTAAAAACACCAGGAAAGAACTATCCCATATCATAAGCCAGTTCTTTAAAAAGAGACATACTTTTAACAACTGCTTAATTGAAAGCAAAGCTTGTTTTCAATATGATAGGAACATATTTATGCTTGTGGTTATGCTGTCTGTGTAATTTCCAACTTAAAAGGATGTCAGTTATTGCATAACTCTACTGGCCAGTGAGCCATTTACACTGGCTCCTAAAGTAGAAAATAAAATTTATTTTGTTCTTTCTAGCTATATATCTATTTATCTATTGTCTATCTGCTTCTGGGAGCTGCTGAGAGACCTGCTGGTGTACTTAATGGATCTGGTGATGGGAAAGACTGACTGTCATGAAACACTCTCAGCTCTTCTGTTCCAGGGCACTGCAATGGGAGGCTGTGGGGAGCTTCCATCTGACTGTAATGTGAGAAATTCTCAATGCTGTGTGTGTTGCCTGTGATGGAGGCTTAAAACTAAGGGCATTATCTCACCAAAGGGCTTCAATGATAGAGGCTGTACTCAAGAATGCAGCTCCTAATTCATTCCAGGCTGAGCATGAAGGCTTCCTACCCGTAACGGGAGTGATACCCTGCCTCGCTTCTGCTTGGGGTTTTGCTGTGGTGTTCAGTGAAGGTGGATTTCATCACTGGATGGTGTGTCCTGACATGAGCGTGGGAGAGCGTGAGCTGAGCTGGAGCACTGAAACCATGAGAAGGGCAGCAACCTGGAGGATATCATGTGTGGTAGAGGGAGGGGGCACCTGGGAGGGAGTAGAGACAGAGAGAATCACTTCTCCATGCAAATGCTGCCTAAAAAGGGTCACTTGAGTAGCAAAAGTGTTTTAATGTGTGAACTTTGATTTTATCTCTGTATTTGCTTATATCTGGGTTTATTTATTTAAGTTTTATCATGTGAGACTTGGTAGAGGACGATGGTTTGTTCTCAGTTAGGATAGTTACTGTTGTAATACAGAATCAGAGTATAATTTGGATTGGAAGGGACCTCAGGAGATCCTGAGTCCTTTGGAGCAGAAAGGGACATCAGACCAGGTTGCTCAGGGCTTGATCCAGCAGGGCCATGGAAACCTCCACAGATGGGGAATTTGCAGCCTCTCAGAGGACCCCGTGCCCTGCCTGGATGGCCCCAAGGGAAAAGTTTCTTCTAGAGGCAGCCCTAGGAATAAGAGACAAGTCCTGACCAGGGATGCTGGCCATGCTGCTCTTAGCCAGTGCTAATGCTCTTGAGTCCCTTTGCCTGTTTCCATCTGAGAGTAACCCCTGTTCAGCTGATACAGTTACTGCCACAAGGCAAGTACTGACTGTATGACCATAATTCTCAGAAAGAGTGTATGCCTTTCATTTTTCTCTTCCTTTTCATTAATTTTTTAATAAAGTCATTGAGATACTAGAATAAAATTTATGATGGGGGGAGGTCCACAGGCATTGAGGTTCATTTTCAAAACCACACAAGCACAGGTTAACTTCACATTTTCATGTCTTACACTCTGATTTCCCAGTGTGCTCCCTTCTGTGCCACGTTAGAACAGATCACCGAACCCTTTTTGTTTTGGAAAGAAATGAAATAACACTGGCATTTTGACCGACATTTCCTCTCTCAGTAAAAAACAGGTATGCTGTTTTAAGGTGTTTGAGTAAACCACTACAGGCCAATAATAGCTGCTGTGATTTTGCAACTGGAGGAAAATTTCACTCATTGCAGCACTATGATCCCTGTGAAATCAATGATGCTGCACCAGTGTAGAAAAATTTTGTCCCAGTGATTTTTAAAATGTCCAGCACATGTGTCTATGAAGGCTGGTGCCTGGCCTTGCTAGCTTTCTGAAGCAAATTTCTGTTGCTTCCTGGCTTTCTTCAGAAAAGAAACTGTAATAAACAGCATTGGTTCCTGAAACCTGTTCAAAGGAAATGTATAGACTGATGTGCATTACAAAAAAAAGGATTTTTAGTTTTAAATGAAAGGCAGAGACACCAAGGCTGCTAATCCTTATGTTCTCACTGCTTTGCAGATTTTATTGCACAAGTTAAGGTATGTTTCTTTTCTCTTTGTGGTGCTGGTTGTGTTGGTAAGGAAACCAACACACAATTCACCCCGGGTAAAGTTATAGATCAGGCATGTTTATTCAGAAATGCCTTCCTTCCAAGCAGAATGTACTTGCCTGGCCTGTATTTACCCATAGGAAACTTGCCCAAATTTTCTGAACCAGAAGCAGAAGTGTTACCCCGAGGCCAGGACTGGAAAACACCAGCCATTCTATGGCTGGTGTTTTTCATGCCAGGAGTGTGATTTTGCATGGCTGGCCCAGGGCTGGTACTCGATCCTGTTGGGTCATTACTCACCAGGTCTACTGGGTACTTCCAGCCATGGTGGCATGGCTTTTGCATCCTGTTTTGTTTTGCATTGCAGAATTGTCGAGTTTGCCCATTCAAGCTCTCTGTGTTTGATGTTTTCTAAGAACTCCCTGGCTTCTGGAGTCATATGAGAAGCTTAGCTATTACTAAAAGTTTTTAGGCTTTGTAGGGATAGAAAAAAGCTTCTCAGCATGAATTTCAAACACAAATTTCACAAACAAATAAAATGATCCTTTACATTCATTGAGCTTTAACATCTCCTGGTTTTCTAGGACATCATTTCTGACTTGTGACTATTTGAGGTTGGAAGCACTGCTGCACTCTTTGTGCATTCAGGCTGCATTTATGTTGCTTGGTTTGACATATTCCTGGGAGACTTATTTCCATTCTCTGTGCATTTAGCTACAGCCTGGGCAAAGCAAGAGAATCTGTTTTTCAATTCATGTTTTTTCTTTCCCCTTACTTTAGCCTCAACCTTTCTATCTTTTAGGATACTCATTTAGCTATTATTCTGAAAAACACATTCACTGCTGAGTATAATTATTGGAAATAAGTTGTAGAAATCACTGGACAAGTGTGTACAAATTGACACTGGATGGACTGGAGGGAAATTTTGACAATAGCAGGTAAAGTAGTAGAAGGAAAATTAGAACATGCAATAATTTTGAGTCTGCGGGACATTTTGCAAATGTTTACTTTGGACATACTTTTTTTTAAGTTTTCCTCTGGTGTCACACATATCTTGCCTCCTCTTGAAAACAGAGGAGGAATTTAAAGATTTCTGTGTACTGTAAAAGCAAAGTTTTTATTTATATAGTGAAAGACCTTGGTTAGAGCTGTTACAGAAAGTAACAGGTGCCTGAAGTTGGCATCTGAAGGCCAACGCTGTCAGATCCTACAAGATGGTCATCAGTTTTGTCAGAGGACAAAATTTAACCAACCTGTACTTAAACTTTTTGCTTCTGATTAATACAAAGATATGTACTGGATTTCTGAGTCTTGGCCAAAGATTCTGAAGTCTTGTAAATTATATTTTATAAGTTTTCTAAAAGAGAAAATGTAAGAACTCTTTTCTCCAACCAGGTAAATGTGTGACTATAGTAGTATTAGGAGAATCCTTGAAATGTTTTCTTTCCCATGCATAGAAGTCCCTGAAGTGTAAGGCATCAGAGAACCACACCCAAAAGATTTAATGTAATTTTGTTACTTGTGCTATGCTGGAATTTTTTTGTTTCACAAGTGTTTGTCTAATAGGGCATGGTTGAATTGACCCTCTTAAAATCTGCTGTTAAAACTTGAAATGACACAAGCCTGAATCGTGTAAGCAAAAGGGCATTTCCTTGGATTTATGTGCTTGAGTCTCTTGGCACAGGCAGAATACCCAGAAAATAGAGTTTTAATCAGTAGAAATGTTCCCAAATTCCACAGGTGTGTTGCTGTAGACCACAGTCTGAACATGTCTTCCTTCTTTCCTAGCCGACAGTATGCTCATATTGGAACATGTCCAGTGCTTTAATGAATTACAAACCTGTAAAATATTTCTTTCCCTCTGCCTATGGTAACTGCTCTTTAACCTGGCGGTGAGAGTAGGTACAAATAGGCACTTGAGACTGACTCATGGGGAAATATGCTGTGCGTGGAAACAGGAGTTGTGCAATGGAGCCGGTTCACTACACCTCGGCTACTTACCAGAAAGCAGTGCCAAAGGATGGACAGAACCTCCATGGCCATGCTTGATGCAAAGCACATGTGTGGAAGCTTCTTGCCAGAGCAGGTGAGCAAGAATAACCTCAGGCAGGAGTGGGGGAGCAGGCTCGGGGCAGGGTCAGGCAGGGAAAGGTATTCCCTGTGTTTCTGCTCCTGCACTGCACAGGGAGAGCAGTGCCAAACAACACATGCACCGTTGGCATCTCCGATTACTTCTGCTTCTGTAAGTCAGGAACCATTCCACTGAAGCCAATGGCACCTCATTAACATTAAACTGATGTGAATAAAAGGCAACTGGGACATATATGTTTCCATACCTTTATACTACTGGGTCTGATTCTACTTTTGCTCACACCAGTTTGATATTGATACAGCTCCTCTGCCTTCCATGACATGAATCTGTATTTAACCTGGGTCGGCAAGATCTCAATCAGCTTCATTTAGTTCAAAAATGTGTGCCTGGAGCTGTTGGGAAAGGATGGGTCTGTAAAAGCAGAACAGAAGATGGGAGGTAAGAATAAGAAAGGGATCAAGAAACAGCTCAAGGATGGAGCTTTATAATTCTTGTCCTTGTTTGCCTTTGCCAGTGAAAAATGGGAGAGATGAAAGAAGGGAATGTCTCTTGAGTTAGTGGTTGTCTTCAGGCTGAGAAAAGCCCTGGGGTAGAAGCATGTTAGTCCTCCCTCCTTCCCTCATTTCAGCTGTTCTGTGTGTTGGGGAAAAAAACCTCAACCTTCTTTTTTTCCAATACAAAATAGGAAAGAACTACAAGGAAATGGAGCAGATTATTTTTTCCAGTTTGCCTTAGGGTTTCCTGGAATTTTTGCTACTGTACATTTATTTAAAGTAACCCTATCTGTTTAAATACATGCTGATCTTTGGTTGCTCTGAGATCAGAATCAGCCCCAAAGAATGCCTTTTGCTTGCAGTCATTTTTGTATTGTCAGTTCTTCCTCCTCACCCCCCGCCATGCTGACCTCTGCGGTATCAGGTGACAGTAGGATAAACTGCAACATATGTGGTCCTGGGCAGAAAGCAAGTCATGATCCAAACTGATACCAAAATTGTGATCTGTTGTCAATCTCCTCAAGGATGATGAAGCAATCTGTTTCCAAATGAAGGTAGATGTAAGATAAATTCTTTGACTGCTATTATATTTTTCTTGGCATTAACCAGATGCTATTACCGTTTTGTGGCTTTGTCACCACCAACTATGAACTAAAATAACATCATCTGCTGCAAAGTGATCCAAAACTTCTATGCCTCTTCGCAGTGACATTGTGGATAAATAAAATCAACTCCAATGATTCATTAATACATGTTTAATAAGACTTTGCAAAGGTATGTCACTTAGAGAGGATGTTTGGGAAAAAAGGCTCAATCCTTCAGTGTCTAACCCAGATAAACTGCCTCCTTAATTTTGCTGGAACAACTCCTGCAGCTGAGGGTTTGGTAGAGCTCTGCAAAATGTTTTGTTGGGCGCACTATTTAAATATTCTGTGCAATTGTCATCATTACGTATCCGAAATGAAAACAAATCTTTTATAGTGAAGCTTGGGACGTTATGCAATAAACTGAAATTTATTGTTTAATCCTCCAACCAAGCTATTGTACGGCAAATGGAATTAATTAAGATTTTTTGTTGGCTGTCTCAGTTTCACAATAAACATATTTTCATTTGAGCAATGTGTATATATCATGAAAATATTTCAAGGAAAAGTAAATTATTCAAATGGGCCAGCTTTGTTGTAAATCGTACTGCAATTTTTTTTCTTAGATGTAATTTATATCTGTATCATTTGTTAGAACTGGTAAAATACTGAAAGCTTTTTAAAAAGGTAAAATGATTTACTTTTTTATTGTCTAGACTATATGTAAGCCATTGCTAATTAATACTGCCCTTTCTGATGGCTTTGCAAGAGGCATAACTCAAACAAACCAATTATAAATGATTTTTCAATGTAAACTTAACAGCATAGCCTAAGGGCTTGCTCAACATAAAAGTATAATTTAGAAAACATAAGTTTTAACTAAGGTCAGGATATATCAGGCGATGATGGATGTACATGTAAAAATATCTGACTGCAGAATGACAATGTTTTCTTCAAGACCAAGCAAAATGTTGGTAGCAGTGATAAGTAGAATGAAAAATAGCCTTAAATGAACTAGTCAGAAGGTTTGGGTTTGAGGTCTGGGTTGCTGGTTGGTTTGGGGTTTTTTTTGATTTTTAGAACAATTTTCTACATCAGGCCCGTGAGAAAGTCAGACTTAACATCATCTGCTGTCTTGGGTCTCAGGCAGAAATTAGCCCCCTTACTTTCTTTTCCTAGCTGCTAGAGCAGAGCTCCCCTGCTGCGTTGGGGGCAGAGGCACTGCACCGCATGTCCTGCTCTGCCTGCACATGGTGAAGCACTGACTGCTGTTGGTGACAGAGCTCATCTGGCTTTTAAGTTTCCAGCTACTGAATGGAAAATGTCATGGCCCTGAGATGCAAAGCACTGATCTAGTATATCCTAATGTCACAGGTTTAAGCTTGTTCACCATTTTGGAGGGGTAAAGTCTGGGGACAAGATCTCTGTTTGAATAGGTGGTGGTTGACTGCTCTGTGCTGTCTAAGTCTGTTCATCCTTATTGACTGTCTGTCAACAGCCTGAGTGAAGCTGGCACGAGCTTGCATCATGTGCTGTATCTAATTTGGCAGAAGCAGTCACATGTTGTCCATGGTGTGATCTGTATCAGATTTGTATGGCTGAGTCATCTGGTATCAATTCTTGTGGAGTGAAGGCTCCATAGCTGCAGACCTTCACGTGTTCCCAGAGCTCCTGCTCCCATCTTGTAATCATTTATCACAGTTCTGCCATAGCCCTGCTCCTCCGCCACCTCCCCAACTCACCTGATGCTTCTTCTGTAGCTTGGGAATGTCTTTTCCCAGACATACAAGTCACCTCATCCTGGACTCAGCAGTCCAGTAAGTCACACAAGCTTTGTAAATTATTTCTGAAACTCTCACTCTTTGCGGTAGGCAGCATAAAAAATCAGAGGTTGTCAATACATCCCTCCTTCTCCTTTGAGAAGGCCATAACTTTGCCTCCCTTCACATGCGGTGTGTCCACAACCTCTTGCAAAAAGGTTGGAGGAAACTGTTTCTTATTGAGCCACTTCCTTCTCATCTCAGCTGAAAACTGTTGTCCCAGTCATCAATGCACGACTCACTGTGACTGCACCTGGCTTCTCCACCCATAAGACGAAAGACAGCCAAAGACATAACCATGGTTTCACAAAATGTGGATGGAAAACATACACTGAAGCCTGGTCACCAGGTTATCAGCCAAGCTTTGACTGAAGGTTTGTCATTTTGTTGAAGAAAAAACTGATTTTTGCAGATGAAGTAAAGGCTAGTTAATTTTGGTTTTAATAAAAACAAAGCCGCCTTCTTTATTTATTAGAATTCCAACCTTATTGACCAAATAGTGTATGTATATAGTTGTTGGTGAAACCCAATGAAAGTCACTGGGAAAAACAAAAAATTACAGCTTAGTTGAATTAGAAACATTTATAACTTCTGCTATCATACTTACTTGTTCTCTCTTCTTGTGAGCAAAGTTGTTCCACTGATGTGGTCTCCACTCTTTTTTCTTGTCATCTATAATTACGTTGAAGGGATTAATAATCGTACATTGTATCTGCATCTCGGCTTGATGACAGGGCATTGTTTAATGAGAGCACAATCAATGTCCTGGCTCTTTGGGAGAGCCAAGGCAGCGCTCACAGTGGAAATCATTGAAAATAAACATCTGGGAGCTTAAGCGCTCTTTAATAACTCCTTTTGCTTGTTTGGTTAGCAATTTTGATGGTTTTTGTCCACTGTGCCTGGCTCTGCTGCTGTAGAGGCATGGTTATTTATGGTGCCAGAGAAGGTTACGATCTCTTTATATAAACTAGGGGACAGAGATAGAATATAGTAAATTCTGAGCCATAGTGTTTTAGTTTTGCAGCTCTAAGGCTAAAACCAAACATCTACAGATGAGAAGCATAGGGTGGATATTTTTCTCCCCAAGTTTTAAATCATTAAGAAATAACTGTTGATATTATTAGTATTAACCATTAGGTCAAGAATTAGCTGTTAGACTATAATAGAACTAGGATACTGATGCACCAAGTATTTAGAAAAGCTGTGGATTCGTTACATAGGCATGCTTTGTCCTGTCTGTAGCTTTTATTTCTACTTAGGTATTTATATTATATTTGCTAATGGCAAGATGATGTTTTGAAAATGGCACTGTCCATGTGTTCGAAACAATTACTTGATTATTTCCTTCTCAGAGGTGCCATGGGTTGATGCACTTGTACGGGGCTTGGGACTGTATGTGCTTGATCTGAGACAAAGGATTTAAAAAGGTCTCAACTGGGTAAGACGCATACTACTTGCAGCATTGCAGTCCTCAAGTGTTACGGCTTTTGCAGTGCTCATGAAGTTTTTTAGCGAGCACTTGCTTGCCTTTTGTCCCCCAGCAGTGTCCTGGACTGCTTGCACTGCCAGGGAACAGGGAACAACAGGCAGTTTTTGTGGCACACCTGGGAAGAGCTCAGCCTCCTCGCAGCAGAGAGCACTAGCTCAAAACCCACTTTTCCTGCTCTCTCCCCAACAGGAATCTCTGCAGAAGCTGTGCTTTGCTTCGCTTTGCCTTGGCTCAGCTGGGGCAGGGCAGGGAGGGAAAGTGATATTCTTTGTGCCAGCATTTAGCACCTAGGTGGCAGTGCGCCCTGTGCGTGCTGGGGGATTAGTGCAGGGGATAGAGCACGGATTTATTGTCCTTATTCCAGGACTGCCTGGAAACTTTGCCATCAGTGAAGTGAAACGTCACTATAAATTAGGAGAGAGCATGAGAGTGCCTGTTGACATGTACTCAGACAAATCCTTGGAGCCTGACTGATGCTCAGGGTACCAACATTTGTCCTGGGTGCTGGTCCAAGGCCCTCGAGTACCAGAAGGTACCACAGAATTAGTGCTTCAATACCCAGCACCTGTGGCTGTGGCACAGCGGCAGGCTGCTCTCAGCTAATTTTCAGGGGACTTGGACTCCAATCCCAACTGTGGCAGTGAATACACCACCCGGTGTCATCCTCCCCTTGGGTGGCTTCCTCTCTTGTTAAATGCATTGGTGAAGGACACTGCACAATGTTCCCCAGACCTTATTAATAAGGGAAGCAGTTTTCCCTTGAACCTTCTTCAGATAACCAGCACATTATCAGGCAGCCTGGAACGTACTCTGTTCTCGTGCATGATATGAGTAATTCAGGTTTTTGCATAATATATTTAATTTGTAATTTATGTATGTGGTAATTTGGGAGACATTTGAGTAGGACATTTCCTTTTCTTGTTACTGCCAGTGCTTGAAATGGTGAAAATTTATTCTTTCTCAAGTGAACTACATGGGAAAGGTAGCCGAGAGCTCAGGCTGTGGGTGGTGGGACTGTGGGGGCCAGGAGTATGTTCAACAAAAGTATATATTAATGTGGAGCACAAGGCAGGGATTTTTTCCTTTTCTGCACGTGCTTTATTTTTTGATGACAGAAGCTGCCTTTGGAAGACAAGAGTAGTGTTTTTTGAACAGACTCCCTTTTCCCTTCAAAATCTTAATGTTACAGGTGGGTCAGTTTCGCTGGCTGTTTTACATGCTTCTCCGGGACCTGCTGGGGAGGGTGAATAGTCTGAGATGAGTTTTGCTCCTGCCCTCCTTCCCTCCTTTGGTTTAGGGCAGTTTTAAAATATACCATTATTATAATTTCTCTAATATAATTTTGATTCATTATATTGTATATTTTATATATTATCTAATTAAATTAATTAATCTACTAGCTAAAATTATCTGATTTTATTTATTATATT